>QTSX02000105.1:0-141923 GCA_014839935.2 Entomophthora muscae
CTGCCATACCGTGGAAAGTGGATACACCCTTATTAAAATATTCACAGCGGATAGTAAAAGGGAGTAGGGTCAGGTGCAAATGGAGGAGCAGCTTCTCTGGCGGGGCTTCAAACCCGTAGATAATGGCCAGGACCAGGGCGTCCTGGATGACGTGATCCACCAAGTTATACCCGGGGGGACCTTCTTCCTGTCCAGGGAGAGCCTGGCCCCGTTGATTCCTAGAAGGACCCCATCAAGATCCTCCACACTGGTGCCCATTATGAAGTAGGAGAGATACCCAAGGTAAACAACCAGATGAAGCCTTTGCCCAGCAAAGGCTTCTGTAAACTCACACAATTAATTGAAAACTGTACTGATCTTCTTTTCATGCTTGGTCTTTGCAAAGGTCAGCTCCATGGCTGCAGGACCTCTGTCTTACCAGCACTCCATACCAGCCCAAAGAACACCAAGAGGATTTTGGTTTTCTTGATGGCTGTTGCGTCTGCAACAGCCAATTTTCCCACTGCGCGCCCAAAGTTGTCCAGCAGGTAAGAAATTGTGTGCTCAAAGGGGTAGCAGAAGAAAGCAGCTGCATGGAACCAGCCCATCTCTGGTACATTCTTGAATGAGACAGTTGCCAGGATGTCTCAAACAAGCTCAATGGAGTTTACACAGTAAACTTCATTGAGGACCACTGGGTTGATGCGGACCAATTGGGCATCCTTGTAGGCAGTAACTGCCCACTCAGATGCCCCCTTGGCATGCGTAAGTTCAGCCAAGGCCTCCTGCAACATTGAAAAGGACTTGTGGACCCTGTCTTTGAGCACCTTCAAGACAGGGGGGACAGATAGAGTTGTTTTGCCACATGAGTGGCAAAATTTGAATAGAAGGTGGGCAGGAAAAAAGGAACCAGGACCCAGAGGAGTTCATCATTGATGTTCTCTAAAAAAGGTAAGTATTTTGAAGTTGTTATTAATTTTATTTTTTTAGATTACCTTTGCAGGTTTCCTCTTTGCTGGCAGCTTCAGCAGGATTTGCTATTCTTGGCGCAAGTAATTGTGCTGGCAATTCAGTGTCTATGGTTCTTGCGCACTTTGCAGGTTTGAGATGTTTATACATCTCAGGGTCGTTGACCCAAATGAACGGCACAGAGAGGGCAAAGGACTTGAATTGAAGGCCTTCCAAGGCGTGCTTCTGGACACTTAAAAGGCATTCAATTGTTGTTTTAGGGGTGTCTGGCATCTTAGTCATGAGTGCCTTGGCAGACACCTTTTCAATTTTGTTCCCTTCAAGGACAGCAGACTTAACTCTTGCTTTGACCTTGCGGTCAATCTCTTTAATTTCAGCAATTGCTGAGTCAAGATCCTTCAAAAGCTTCTCTAATTCTCTCATTGATTTTTTAATAACCTTTTCATATGTTTTTATAGATTTTGCCCCAATAATTTCTGTATTATTTTGATACTGTTGCCTCTTTGTTTATTCTTTTTTGTTTTCCCATTTACTACATTATCCCATCTTTTTACCCATTGTGTATATGTTTTACTCTCAACTCAATATGTGTTGTTTGCTTTGTGTTGGCATTGTTTCCTTAACTATCATATTATTTTTGGCGCTTTGCACAGCCCCTTGTGAAAATATTAACAACAATTTGGCAATCAGCTAAATTTGAATTAGAAAGTTATGTGTTAACTGTTTTTAGATAAAGTTGTTACTGATCCAAATTCAAAACCTTAATGATAAAATTTAAGCCAATCAGGAGCCAAGTGATAAAGTGATTGTTGTGACATAAAGGGTCATTCAATAATTCTTTGATGTATGTGCACTAATTAATATGATTGACTGGATCTTTTGATATTGTACACCATTGACGCTGTGGCAAGTTGTTGGTGGACTAGTGCTAACCCAGCAGCTGATTGGGCACTAGTCCACCAACAACTTCCCACAGCATCAATGGCACAAAATGGCAAAACAAAAAGCCAATCAGCTTAATTAGGACCCATAAATCAAAGAATTATTGAATGACTCTTTATATCATAACAATCACTTTATCACTTGGCTCCTGATTGGCTTAAAGTTTATCAATAGGGTTTTGAATTCAGATCAGTAACAAATTTATCTAAAAACAGTTAACCTATAATTTTCTAATTCAAATTAGCTGATCACCAAATTGTTGTAAATTTTTCACAATGGGCTGTGTTTGTGTACTAAAAATAACTGTGTTCTGGATCTAGATACATGGCATAGTAAATATATGATTTTATAGAAATGAGCTGAACATAAAGGATAAAACTAACTATAAACAATGAGAACATGAACAATTGAAATTCAAAATAAAGATAATATAAATAGAAAATGTTTGATGACAGGGGGTTTATTGGGACAGGGAAGAGTGATGCCTAGTAGGCAGAAGAGCGCAGGAAGGAAGACATTGAGGAAGTGCTGGCCCAGGGGGTCTGGGATTAGGTGTGTGGGGCTGGAAGGTGGGGGGTGGTGGTGGTGGCGGGGGTAAGGGTAGGAGGATTGTGCGTGATGATTGCCATATAACTCTTGTTATATTCCTCATCTGTCATTGGCTGGATGGGCTGGTAGGTGGCAGTGGCCCGAGGTTAAAGGCGGTTGTCCTTCCATGATTGGTTGCCCATGTTCACATGAATGAAAATTTTGGCAAACAAGTCAGCCACCATTTGGCAGCCAAAGAGAAAATTGTGGTCAAGGACCCCAAGATAGAGGGTATTGAAAGCCTGAGGGCGGCGCTCCTGTAGTGTATCTCTAATGTTAAAGAAGACAACATCAGCCAGATGGATGTCTGCGTGGCCAGCTGGGTACACAGAGGCCTGGTGCCCGCGTTGCTGGATGGCCTCAAAGGCAGTGGAGCTATACTCCATCTGGTGGCTCAAGAAAACCTGATGCTTTGAATTCAAGCCATCCCAGGAGTTGAGTAATCCACCAAGGATGTGGCTGTACAAGTAGCCATTGATGAAATCTGGGGTTTTCCAATAGTAGACAAAATCCTTGGATGAAAAAGCCAGAAATGCACCAATAAACGTCCCCTTCTTGACCTTCTTCCTTCTATTCTTGGTAGCAGCTTTTCCTTACTCACCAAAATTGTCAAACACAATTGATAACTTGTAGTACAAGACAAACATGATGTCATCTGTTAGACTAGTCAGGCATTGAACCAGGGTTGATTTGATGTCTAGATCATATGGGGAATCCTCAGCACCATCCCATTGGTTGCTGGCAAAATTGGTAAGAACCTGTATGGAAGCCACCTTTCTGTGCATCCAGAGCTGCAACATGCGCTTGGAGACCCATATGTTAAGATGCGCAAGCTGTTTGCGGACCTGGATTAGGGGAAGCTTGGGGTCCCGCTGGAGGAGGTCAAGCATGATTGGGTATGCCTCAGATATTTGTGACTTGGGGGCCTTCTTGGGCTTCTTGGCTATCCCAATCAGATTCCCCCTGTTCATCAGGTTGTTGAATTCCTGCATGACAATAGCTTGGTTAAATTGCAACTGGGCGGCAATCTGTTCCCAGGACAGACCCTGTAGATTCAGTGCCACAATTTCCTGAAGAATTTGGGCGGTGATGATTTGTTGCTTGGGGCACTGGGCCAGGGGAGCTGAAGCCTGATTGGCTGTAGGGGGCAGGTTGGCTAGCAGGAAGAAGTTGTTCCAAATCAAGGTTACCATCCTGATTGGTTGGTTGATGGGCAGCTTGTGTGGGGGTGGGTACGGGAGCAGGGGCAGAGCTAGATGATAAGTGACTACTGAACAAGTCAAAGCCATATGGATCAGGGGTCAGTAACAGGTCAGCTTCCTTGTTACCTGCCTCAAAAGCTTGGGTGTAAAAAGGTGCCTCCACGTTCTGAGCCTTGCCTTCATTGAAGCTGGCTTGGCTGCTGTTGGCTTGGCTGCTGGCACCGTCAAAGATATTGCTAGTAAAAACCATATTGAAAAAAACCTAGGATAAAATCACTAAAAGTAGAAATTTTAAAATTTAATGATTTATTTTTATTGTTATCTTGAGTCCATATTTGGAAGGTTCTCAAAACCATTCCATACAAATCTGGAGCCATAAAAAATGAATAAAATGCCTCTGTTCCTAAATTAAAGAGCTGTTGATTGGCTGTTAAACTGTTATATTTTTATTTTAGGCTGCTCACACTACACATCTTTTATGACTTCATTTTGTTTTGTTATTGTGGAATCTTGCTTCTAGATTTCTCTAATTTTGTTTCATTTTAGTCCTTCTGCTGGTGCCTTGTATGAATCCTGATTGGATTATAATATACTTCAGAATAGCATCCATTCATCTCACTTGTTGTGTCAGTTCATTTTGTTTGTGGTTTGAACTACACCGCTTGATGTTTGATATAATTTTATACAATGGGCTAGTGAAATTTTGTTTTTTGTTTGACAGTTCATTTATTAACTGAAATTTCATAAATTAATTGAATCCTGAATCTCACGTGACTTGCATTTTGTTCAAATCTGAAATCATTTTGTTTAAATCTGAAGTATTTTTGGTTGTCACCATAGCTTTTAAAACTACTGTAAGAAAGTCTTTTTATACTGTTCAAAAATGAACAGCCCATGACCATTGTTAGGGTATCTTTCTAGAGAAGTGCTGCTAAACTTAATGATTGGAAGGTATCTAGGAAGTGAAGAAGTTACTTTGTGCCTGGAAGCCAAAATTAACCACTTGAGTAAGTAAGAACAGGGTTGTACATTAAAGAATTCCTGCCTCTGAAGGCCTAGGTGGAGGACACTGTTGGGGGCCCAGAAGTAAGGCCTAGGGGAAAGACACTGATGTGCTCAGGAATATACTTAATAGATGTCAGGATCATCAAATATGATGATCCCAACACCCATCTTCTTGAAAATCATTAAATTGTTGGTTTTTTGGGTTTTGGGAACTTTTTAATTGAATATCAAAGTATAGCTGAACAATCAAGTTTAAAAGAAGAAACAACAACCAAACAGTCAATTATTGAATTCGATAGTAAGTTTGAATCCCAGCTCAGACCAAAACTTGAACCTGGAACCTTTCAATGTACTTCATCTGCTGGTTTGAATCTGGTTTCCAAAGATAAATTTAAGCTCAGACATGAAGTTTTCAGCCAATCAGACATTAAGACAATTTTGGGTGATGTTAACCAACTGCTAGCAGGAGTAGCAGGCTCCAAAAAGTCTCAAACACCAGTTATAGCTTCAAACCAAACCCCTAAATTGCAGTTAAAGTAAGTTAAAAAACTTACTGGTGATGAGAAAGCTGTTTTTGAGACTTTTAAGGAAAAATTGATTTTGAAACTCCCTTTGCAAAACTGCCCTGTTTCAGTTTTAATTTCCTTCTAAATTTCCCCAAACCCATTTCTATTTAAGCTTTTGAGGATTTTATATTGCAATTGCTCAATTAATAAAGAGTTTTTACCCAAACTTAAATATTTTTATTGCTTGTAAGAACTTTAGAATTTCTTCCATGAAACCACCTAATCTTTCCCTATTTTGGGGAATCAGGCTTAAATGGGTGACTCTAATTTTGCTTTGTAATTTAGTACACTCCTCTGTTCAGATGAAATAACGCCCTGGTACAGGAATCAGCACATAATAATGCAATAGCGGGAAATGGGCGCCAGTGGTGCCAGGGAAATGGTATACAGCTTCCTTGTTCTCAACAAACCCTCCTACCAAGCAACAAGCTCAATCAGCGGCAACCAAACCTGTGGAAACCAGTCTGTTACGTCCTTTTGCCTCCATATCTTTACTTGTCTACTTGGGAGCGTACACCTTCCTTGGACAATTCAATCACCTAATTGTAAAATACCAGATTGTAGGAGAATTCATACACCTGGGTATGGTTTCTACTCCCATAGGCTCTATTATCACTGGGTTAAATCCTTCTGCCTTGATCCACTATGCAGGGAGATTATTCCCTGATGAGTGGGTTCCTGACAATAGATATGCTAGGTCTAGGCTATTAGTATAGGCTTGAAACATTTTGGGGGATTTTGAGGAAGGTGCTTCAACATTCCTCTAAAGCAAGTTTCTTGGGAATCAAAAGACAAGAAAATTTGGTGACATGTTTTTCCTCAAAATTGCTACAGAGACAAAATTGAAGAGAATCTTTGAAGAAATCACAGAGAATTAGTTCTCTTGGTAATTTATTCTGGAAAACAGTTGATTTAAAACACATAAAATATTGAAGTAATCAGGGAAATTTTTCAGGAGTGAAGCACAATTTTTAAATGTTTTTCTCAGTGAAACATTTGTTTCTTATTCCAATTTCAGCTAAACAGCGAAGTAAAGAAAAATGCTTTAGATGTTTAAATGATGAATTTTGATGGGATTGGTTGAGCTTAAGGCTTAATCTGATAATAATTTTTTATTGGTGGAATAACCTGAAGCTTAATTAACATGTTCAGAAACAGTAACAAAATATATTAAGATCAAATAAAGTAAGTTTTAAGATTTATTTTATTATAGGAAAGTTTTAGCATAATAGTTTAATTCTTTGAAAAACAGCCTAAAGGAAATAAGCTTAAGATAAGGGGATATATAAGAGTGATTGATTGTATTGGGGCTAGAGAAGCAGGTTGCTATCGGAAGATATTAAGCTTGAATATGTCTTGGGGTTCAAGCTTGAATAACTTCATCCACAGAGAAGTGAAAAAGAATCTGGTTGCTTCACAAGACATTACCAAAGAAACAGCTGGCCCAGAAGCCTGCAAAAAGTTTCATTTCAGAAGGTTTATAAAGGTATCTTTTTTATGTTAATCAAAGAATTTCATGGCCCCTACTTGTTTTTAAGCATTGTGGCCATATAATATTTCCTCACATCATCTATTCGACTTTTGGTCAAGAAAAGCAGTATATAAAATACTGTAGAAAGTTTTCTAGGAGCCAGACACCTGGTGAAGAATAGACAATGTTAAAAAGAGGGATAATGCTTATAGCAATATGATAAGAGTTCATTAGCAATGAATTCATTACTCTTTTCCAGGAGCTTTAAACTCTCAATAAAGAACAGGCACAGGCAGATGTTGTAATGCATAGTGCAAATGCCAGGATGCTATTAGGGAAAGTGATAGAGGAGTTTCAGGGCTTCAGGCACAGTAAAAGGCATTGGGAGTAGAGCTCATTCACTTAAAGAAAGGCATCCAAGCCCATTTGGTCCCTGGTTTTGACCCAGGGCACCAAATGGTGATCTCCCAGGAGCAGGAGTGCCAAACTCTTTGGGTATGCCAATTATGGCTCTAGCCTCTAATTCTTAACCAGGCAGAGAGAGATGATATTGCTTGGGGCTCCAGAGTTAAAGATGATACACACATGTGTCTTGCTTACTACTAAGTTGATGAACATACAATCCCATTGATCTCCTCTTGATTTCTAAAATATTGGAGACTTGATTTACATAAAATCCTTTAAATTTATCCAAAAAGGTAGCCATGGAAGCTCTAACAGCTGGGCTTACCTCCCTGAGGGGCTCCAAGATAAAAAAGCTATTTACTATGTATAACAGATTGACTAAACACTCAGCGCTGTTTTCCTTGTGAATGACCTCAATTTCAGGCTGTTTCAACCGCTCAGAATAGGGTAGTGGTAAAGTTTTCCTCTATATTTGTTGGATAAATAACCCAGGATGGATAGTATTTTGGCAAGTCTGGTTGTTGACTGTGAGAACACAGTGAATAAGAACCTATTTTATCTCCTTTCTGTCATTATCCCTCATGTTTTGAATCCAGCCCTTATAGATTTATGGGTATGTCTTGGTGGGTTGCTTGCTTAACAAGAACAGAAAATGCTTAATTTACAATATCTTACCACTGATAAGATGGACTTATGTCTTTATTTATCCAGTGAAATTAACAAATAAGAGTGTTCAAACGTATATCAAGTAGTTAAGTGTGTAAAAGTGTATCTTTATTGGGAGCAATAAAGAAACTTATATATATCTTTGGCTGAAAAATGAATGTAGAGGTGTTATTAGCACCTGAATCATTATTAGAACATACTGGCATGTTTGAGGAATCAGAGAAGGACTTTAAAACACTTTCTTGCCATATTTAGTGATCTGTACAATCTGAAACAAAAAGAGAATGTATAGTATCTATGCAAGATAATTAATATGAAGCTAATTATCCTGCAGTATCTAGTAGTTCTCAAATGCAATCCATAATTGATGTAATAACTCAGACAGAGCATTATTACATTAGTAGTTGATTGGTTCATTGTTTCTTCCTGATTAAACAGAACTGCAAGTGGAACATGATTTGCATTGCTATCAGAATTATTCATTGATTTCCTATGACCATTAATATATGATCCAATCTATGACACCCAAGCTCTAGTTGAGAGGTAGAATCATTCAGAGATGAAACACCAGTATGTTCAGGCTTAGAGGCACAAAAAGATTTGGGGTCTATTATAGGCTTGTCAAGAGGAAGAGGAGTGTGAGGAGAGGGGGGTGGAACCACAAAGACAGCCAAGGATTTCTTCTTTTACTGACTGATTAGTAGTTTTTGATCCTTTCTCCTAAGATATATCAGATTCCAGTTCAACAGGGTATTCACCTTCATTGCCTTCAATGCCTACATGATGGATTATTTTAGCTAAGAGCCCTTGCATTCCCAGGAGAAATGTATATTCATGCACACTTAAAGCAGATGCATGTAGAAGTAATAGCAGAAACAGCCCCAATCTAATATTTAGGTTTGGTCATCTGTGTAGCAGCTCTTGGTTTGTATTCTTCAGGGTGGCAGCCACAAGTCTTAATAAGATGAAATCCAACCTTCTTCTTATAGGTATATAAGAGTTGTATCAAGTCTGATACAGTGCAGGCAAAGTAGATGTCAGACTTCAGGGCCAGGTATAGCTCTCTTTTGACCCTGGCATCATTTAACAAGATGTAACAGACATTGATGAAGTGTACAATGTTCATGGAGGACAGGGGTTAAGCCTTCAAGTAGAATCTGGGGGTAAAGTCCTCTAAAGCTTCCTACACTTTGAGTTTAGTGTCTGTAAAGTTCATTTTGCAGCTAAGAAGAGCTTCCTGAATACCAAATATTCAGTTAAAATTCTGAAAATCTTGGCAAAGGTCCACTAATGCTCTGGAAGTCAAGGCAGGACAATGGTATGAGTATTGGTATCCAGGAAAATGATAATGTTAAATTCTCTCATGGCAGAAAATTTACCATATATGGAGTCCTGGTAGGGGAATAGGAACATGGTACATTTCTCTTACAATCAAACTCAGGCAAGTTGACTGACTTGAACTTGTTATTTTCATGATCCAGAGGTACTGGGTTAACATGTACAGGAGACCAAGTCAGGCGGAAGCAGCTGATAGTAGAGACTGAAAACCTAGCTTCATATGCACACATATGGTTCTCTTATGCTGGGTATTGAAGTCAATCTCTCTATCAGAGAAGATAATATAAGCTTCAGGGATAGCTAAGATATTGCCTCCATTCTTCAAGGCTGGCTCTACTACCTAGATAGCATTAGGTGCCATTCATATGCGGTTTTCTTTACTATCATGGCTGTGATAGTAGTCAGGACAGGAAGATCTTATCTGGCTATGTTGAGAGAGGCAGATGGCATCTCCAGAATTTTCTCTAGCATTAAAAAATATGGCTTTCAGGCTTAATAATACAATCCTTTAATCCATTTTGTCTAGCTGACGTTAGAAGGTGTCTAGAAGCACAAATTAGCCATGAAGTTTAGTCTGATGGACCTTGTTCTCTTAGCAATTGATATCCAGATTGGTTTTCAAAGAAGTAATGATTTTCTCTGCAGGAGGCCACCTGTTCAAAAAATGTCTCAATGGTCCCCTCATCTTCCTTAGCCTTATTTTTGCTATCAGCATCTCTGAAAAAAGCTTTGGTCTAATGTTAGTGTGTTCTCTGTCAATGTATGATACCATCAAAGAGAAAAGCAAGACCTGTGCTTTATTGAAATAGTTTGTTCTGGGTCTTCTTGAAGTTGTTCAAGAGTTCCAAGAAGTCTCTTATGAGAATTTGGCTGGAAAAGGGAGTTCTAGTAAGGACTGGGTTTGCATAGAAGAGTCAGATGTTAGTTAGGCAACAGATCATAATATTAACCTACTAAACCAGTTCTCTAAAGGCAGCATCAGTTTTCATAATGTGATTAATCACCACACTGATCTAATTAGCATCTACTCCTTGGTGTACAAGTGTCTGCAAGACATGGTTGAGAACCAGATAGGCTAAGCCACGTTCAATGACATCAACCTGTCACAGATAGTGTCATCATAGCCAGAATCACCCAACCTTAAAGAAATAAGCAGAACACCAAGTATCAAAATACCCTTAAAAATTCTGGCTGTTTTAAATCAGTACACTGGAAAAATGTGGGTTGTGGCAAAGCTAGGATAGGAACAGTCACAGCAATTGTGTGATTGCAGAGTCACAAAACCTTTTTTAAGATGGATTTAAATTTGACACAAAAATCTGGATGAATTTCTGCTGCAACTTTTGGAGTAGGTCACAATTTGTGCCTCACTCTATTGTGTAGGTCACAAAATATAAAAGGAAAGCAATTTCCAAGGATGAAACAGATAATTTCATTTTGTGCAAGGCACAGGATGTAAAGTTTAAACAGTTTTTAAAGGCAAGACTTGCATTATCATTTTGTGCAAGGTTAGGATGTAAAATCATAGAAGTTTCAGTTGTTAGGATTTATTTTTAAAATTGAATTTATCATAAGCTTTATCTGTCATTATCTCACAATGACAGGTTTGATTGAACCACAGTTTGTTTTTGATTATTATAGTAAAATAATAATTAAAGAACAATAAATATCTTTTTCAATAAAAAGGAATAATGTGCATACTTATGGTTGGACATAACACAAAACAAGATAGGATTGTGCTTAGTCACATCATAATTGATGCTGATTTTTGTGACTTTAGAAGCAGGGTCCAAAATGTAGCAGTTGCAATTGTGACCTGTCCACTAAAAGCAAAAAACAAATCTACATGAATTGTGGTGTGACTTGAAAAACACAAACCATTTTGTGACCAACAGCTAAAGTCACAAAATAGATTATGACGTGTGAAGCTTGGTCACAACACAAATTGTGACACTTTTGGCATTCATCTCTATTATAGGGAAAGCATTCAAAAAATACTGTCAGGATTGTTGATTGGGCCCAAATTTTTTTTTAAACACAAGTGCTGATAATTTGGTGTTTTTGGCACCAAAAAAAGTTTATGAGGTCACTCAATTTTGGTCACTTCTGGAGGTTTGATGACAAAAATTAAACCCTGTCACATCATCACTATTCCCAATCCCAATATTGCCCAAAAACTTACCAGAACTACTGAAGCAGTTCAATAAACACCATAACTTTAAAACACATATCCTGATTTAGGTTTTGAAGGTTGTTTATCAGTATATGTACCCTCTTTTTGCATATATGCCTGTGCAGTACCTTGCAGTATATAGCTTCAATTTTGCAGTATCTGAAGCATATGTGCTGCTTTCTGGTACCCTGATCTTGAAATCAAAGAGTTTGTGGGGCCCATTTTTCAGGAAGCCAGGAATAGGTAGAGGCATTGGGTGACTTGAGATGGGGTACTGCTGGTCCAGTGGATAATGCCCACCATAGGATGGGTGCTAACTTGATAACGTAAGATAAGGGCTACCCAAGTAAGGACAAAGGGCCCAGAGTTGGGCACCATAGAGTCCACCAATCCTGTCAAAGTAATGTAGAGTACTCCAAACAATTGGGTGGGCATGGTATTGGTGGCAGGTGATGGTTCCATTGGGTGGTTGGGTTGCGGGGTTAAGGGCAGGGTCATGGGGAAAAAGTATGCAGGCAGATAATTGTACTTGTCTTTGAACAATAGGGGCAGAACCTTGTACCACTTTTCTTTGTGTATTATGTATTCAGTATCTTGATTCCTTGCCAAAATATCAGCAATGAGGATGGTCTTCAATTCAAACTCCAAGTAGGCAGGGTTGCATGGGTATTTGTTAAAATGCAAAGGTTCAAAAGGGGCTCCAGGGGGACAGTATAGTGCCTGAGGTGGGTTGGCAGGTTGGTCTCTAGAGGGGCAGTTGCCTGTTTGTCTACTTGGCCAGAGTTGAGATGAAAAATTACTAAGACTAGATAAGGTAGGATTTGTTTGAACCAAAGGTTCATAAAACTTTATTATCAAAAATGACAATGGGGTCATCCCCATACTGCTGGGGTTTTTATACCAGGTGGTTTTGCTTCTTTGCTTTTTGCGGAATTCAGGCCTGTGGACAATTCACTGAAAGGACATAGACCTTGGCTTCTGGTTTTGAGGGCAGTGAATCCTAGTTGTGCTTGCTATGATGAACAGAAGTGGCAATGCTTTGTTCTGCCAATACTGTTCACCATATCACCTGAGCAGTCAAATTGTATTATTCATTCTGGACTGGAGACTGGTAGCAGCTGTTGATCATTGGCAGGGCTAGCAGGAGGCCTTGTTTTAACCTCCTTTAGGAGAGTCACAACTTCTGCAAAGGTCTGGGTCTTTGGTGGCAAAAGGTTGACAGCAATTATTTGACAATTTGGGGAATCATTCTTAAGAAGCTGGCAGGTCTCAGAGTAATTCAACAACCCAGGTTTGTGACTCAATGAGTTGGCAGGTCCCTGTCTATCCTGGGTGACTCAATTTGCCTTTGAAGGGTCAAGATTTGATTCTGGGGTTTCCAATGTTGACATTTAACTTCCAGTCTTGATACTTGACAGCCGGCAGGTTCCTGCTCCTCCTGGTTGGGGCAAGGCATCTCTGGCAACCCAGGGTTTGGCCCAACTGGCAGTCTGGCGGGCTCATGTCTACCCTGGTTAACACAAGGCATTTCCTGAGGGTCAGGGTTCAATTCCGGGGTTTTCAATACAAGTATTGAAATGTCATTCTTGACACCATTTGTGAGATTATTTTCAAAGCCTGGTGACAGCTTCTTGGTCCCTTTTATCTGTGCAGTCTGCTCTAGTTTCCTTTGGCTGCACTTTGACTATGACCCTGCTTGGAGGTTTCTGTCTGCAAATTTTAACTTTATAACTTTTACCACTTCTCAGTTCTTTGATCATTTGGCATTTTACTCTTCAGTGTGTGTACACTTCAGAGCTTTGTAGAGACTTCTCCATTACACAACCCAATCAATCATACTTTTCTGAGTGGATGTTTTTTCAGCAAGATGCTGATTAACCATGGCAACACTGTTCCCTAATTCACTGTAAGGGACCTGCAGGAAGGACTATTGATTGGAAACATTATACCTTGGTCATACACTAAGCTCTGGATACAGCCCAAGTGAACTCTTTTAAAGAAAAAAGCAGGGTGGGTAAAGTGTTAGAGGTAGTCCTTGATGTGTTCCAAAGGGCAACAGTGCCCATGTCAACACTAATAATAAAGAAACTTTTAATGTCAACACTATAGTTGTAATACCCAGACATGGTAGGTACTACTTGGGGAAGGTATGGCAAGAAATTAGCAAACTGGAAGCCATTCAAGGCGGTGATAATTGGGTAGATGGTCATTAACCACCAGAACACCTTGGCGTGGATGTTGTATCTCCCAAAGCTCCCCACAAAGTAGGTTAGCACGTAGTACATGGAGGTGTACACCACAATAGACAAGATGGAGTGTGGAGACACCAAGGGAGTCTAGGAACCAATGTGGAAAGAGTTGAGCTGTCCTGGATCATAGTGGTAGTCTTGTCCTAACCCTTTGGATGAAGGCCCAAAGAATTCTAGTCCCTGTTGATATCCTCCAATCCCAAGGCAAGCTGTGAGTACAGCTGTGAAGGTGAGGTGATTTATCTTCCTTGGATTGGAGGTGGTTGGCTGGGGCAAACTAATTAAAGTAGACTTAAAGGTTTTAAGTAAGATTTAGCTTTATTGAGGGTATTAAGCTCAATAATAGCCCAAGCTATTATTGAGGAGGGATCCTTTATTTATAGTGCTCTCCCTTGTGCAAAGATTTGCAATTGGAAGTGAAAAGCAAGAGATGGGGGATCCCAAAAGCTTGGAATGTAGGAATGGCAGTTGAGGCTTAGGAAGATGACCAAACTCCTGTTCTTCTGCTATCTGTGGCTGGTTTGGAAGTTGCTGAGTTGAACCAATAGTTATAGGTTGTTCTGGTGCTAGGTGAGGGATGAGAGTCAAATTGCTCTCATGATCTATTTTTGTCCTAGGAGCATTGGTTTGGCTTGAATTTGACTCTGCCCATGTGGTCTGGGATCTAGCACCCCATTGGTTGGTGGTAAACTTATTTTTAAATTGTGACTCATTATTTCCTCCTTCTTCTGGAGGTGTAGTTGTATTTTTAAATTTTGGCCTTGCAGCCAGGTAATTTTCTGATCTGCTGGAATTAATGGTGTTTTATGATTAGCTTTGGAGTGGGGCCTGGGACCTGGGCAAGCAGGTGGCTGGCAGGGGGCTCACTGGCAGCTGGCTGGGCAGTGGAGGGTTAGCGGGCGTGGCAGGCACCTGCCTGGATGATAAATTATTCCGGTGTTTATTAAGTTATGTTTTTCCTCTGTTTGACTTTTATTTTCCCCAATTATGGGGGGAAATCCTCATTGAATTGGGCGTTTTTAACAGGAAATCCTTCTATTCTTTCCCAATATTGTACTCCAGTAAGAATCTGGTTTATTTCAAGAATATTCCTGACAATAGTAAAGCGACAACCTGGTTTTACATAATGTTGTCTCCTGGATGTTGACACTTTTTTAATTAACAAAACACATTACCCTGAACTTTTTAATTAAAAATATATTTTTAAATACATATATACTAAATTGACCCCAGAGAGTCCAAAAATGCAATAAAAAATACCACAAGTAATAAGAATAAGGAGATATAAGCAAGTATTTTTCAATTTATTATGTAAATTACACTCTTTATTATAAAATTATTTTTTATTCCCATAAAACTTAAAATTCCAATGAACCAAAAATAAAAATATTTAATATATCATAAAAAAACAAAAAATAAGAAAATCAAGTATTTAATTTATTAACTTTACATAAGCATAATGGAAAAATCTCATACCTTGAATATAAATTAACAAAATATAATATATTTCTTACTGTAAATTCAGAACTTGAACAAAAAATGAGGGATTGTCAAATCCTTGGTCAAAATTTTGAATCACTTTTGCATGCAACTCAGCTGAGTGAAAATTAAAATATTTAATAAAATCAACCATTTAATTTGACTTTTCTGATTTATTTAAATTGGCAAATTTTGAATCACTTGAGCAGATAACTCAACTAACAAAAGACAAAACACAGCAAACAAATGCAGGATACATGAGTCAGAAATGCAGGATTATAATGTACTATTTGAGATTTCCTGTATGTCAAACAAATAATAGATATCATGTAAAACTTAACAAATATGAAATTTTGGGATTGTCAAATCCAAGAACCAAGTTTCAAATCATAATTGCGGTGAATTCAAAATAAATATAATTTATGGGTGTCTCAAAAAGGATGCTAAAGGATCTAGAGTGGATTTGTGCTAATTCTTTTAGGAATCACAGGCATTCTCAAAAATCACCCTATTCTGATTTAGGGTGGCTAAAATTTAGATCCTACTATTCACAAAATTAACATATTTAACAATAAAATTGACTAAAATATACATTAATCTTATTGAGTTTAATTTTTTAGTAAAAATTTATTATGTCTTCTTCCAACACCAACCAAGTCAATGAGCTGTTCCCTGGCCTTGACAAAATCATGCAGGGCTACACTGGGTCTCTTTACGGTGAAGCCTCTGTCTATGGCCACTCCCAACCCGCAGTCCCCTCCCCAAGCACTGCCCAGGAGTGTGTTCTTTCACCCACATCCTCAAACATGGCCCTGTTTGCTCATCACACACAGGCAGCTGCTAACCCAAATCAAATATCAATAATGGTATCTGGAACCAGCCATTTGAGCCATGGGGTCACCCAGAGAGTCCCAAATCCCAAAACAGCTAATCAGATGGCCCTGTCTGGTTCTCAAGGCAGACACACCCCACCTTGAGCCAATCAGCATGCAAGACTCAGAAGAAAGATAATTACCTTGGAGATTGTACTCAAAATGGTTGAAAAGCAAGGGATGCTTATGTCCCTTGGGGGAATTGCAGCCACAATGGGGTTTGCAAAGTCCACTGTGGCTTCAACCCTGCAAGCCCACGCCAACTGTGGCCCCCCTACCAAGAAGACCCCAACTGGTGCCCGTTCTTTGACTGAAGGTGAAAAAGCCCACCCTCTCATGATGGCTATTATGGAGTGTGATCCACGGATGCCCCTGGTCCAGGTCTGTCTCCAACTGTTACTTCACAACATTTTCATCAATAAGAGAACAGTGAATTTGTGGATGCACAGAGTTGTGGTTGCCACCAGACTCTTATCCAATCAGGTTCTCAGTAGCCCCATTTTGGTGAATACTGACCCCTATGATTCTACCATCATCAATTTTATCAAAGAAAAGCAATGAGGGCCCGTAATGATGCAATCTTCCTGTCATATGCCAAGATTTTGGCAAGTATTCAAGACTTTGGAGAAAAGTGTATCCAGTCTGACATATTCAAGCATGGGCCAATCCTGTATCAATTTTTGGGGTTTTGTTGGCAGTTTCCCCATTGTGTGTCAATTATTACTTGGCAATATCAAACACTGCAGATGGGTATGCCTACCAGACAGAGCTCAAGGCCATGCTGGAGGAGTGAGCCACACAGCAAAAAGTGTACACAGTTGTGCTGAGTACCAAGATAGAGCGGCAGAAATGGGCAACCCAAGAAATCAGGGCTGTGGGGCATACCTGTTGGTCCTACCTCATCAACCACACCAACATGCATCTTGCAGATGTATGTCTTTATAATTTTGGTTCTGCCCTCAGGCGCTTAAAGCCTGCTACATACAATGAACTGTACACCCAAATTTATAAGAATTATGAGCTGTTTCTGTCCATATTTGTCCAGGATTTATCTGATCTAATAATCTTCTATATAAGTGATGGTGATAAGTCCAGAAAAGACTCCTGCCTCCCCCCACACTACTCCATTTGGTTTGTCAAGCTCACATACACAACAGAAGAAGAATTTGAGCAATTGAAGCAATCAGCTCTTGCTTTTCCTTCCCAGTCACCAAACCCTGCCTCCCCAACCCCCCATCAATGTCAGGGATCCAGTCTTGGGAAGCTGGTCCGCCGCTTCTGGGGGTAACTTGGGCCAGGGTTTTTGCGGGCAGGGCCCACCATAAGAGAGGAGCTAACTTTAGAAGGTAGGAAGCAGACTTCCCTACCCAAGACCACGGACCGGCGGCTGGTACAATGGTGTCCACCACCCCTGTGAGGGTGATGTACACTATTCCAAAAAGCTTGCTGGTATGGTCAGTTGGAAGTTCTGGTGAGGAGGCTGGCATTGGTCTGGGTGTTACAGGTGGTTCAATATAGATATTGTAGGCCAGGAGATAATTGAATTTTCCTCTAAATAGTTTGGGGATGGAGAATATCCACAGGCCTTGACAGTTGTATCTAATAGCAGATTGAATGCAGGCTAGCAGGTAAAGTTTGAGGATTTCTCTGGTGTATAATCCTTATATTTGGTCTTCAAGGGATAATCAGTGAAGTGAACAGGCCCAAAGGGTGCACCAGATGGACGGAAAACTGTGGGCAGTGGGGCAGGAGGGCCAGGAATCTCAAACTGAATTGATAGACAGCAAATACAAAATATGGCAATAGCTGTAAGAGCCAAAGTAACATAACCTTTATTTAAAAATGGCAATAAGGTTCAAGCACAGAATCTATAGGCATATATAGCATTCCGCCTCCAAACTTAGTATTTTCCATTGGGGCTTTTTCAAAATATCAGGAAAAGTGCAGGCGGGCAGTCAGAGGGCCCAGGTGTGGGAGCAGAAAAATGGCACCTTGGCTGGGTGTTCTCTCATTGGTCAGAACGTCCAATTTGGTCACTCAATTTTCTTGATTCTTTGCTGTGGTCACAGGGTTGGGCCCAAAGCCTGGGTTTATCTTTGGCAGTAGGGTTTGATTGATTACTTGAGAGGACTTCAAACTCATGAAATTCAAAGAGGCACCATCTCTGCTTCCATTAGGCAATTTGAGAGGCTCCTCTTTGGGCGCCACCATGGTTGAGCTGGTGCAGGTATTCTGGCTTTGGGACTTAGCAAGAGCCTCAGCTTGCAAGGGCTCAATCCCAAAAAAACACAGGTGAGCGGGCTCTTGGTCCATGAGCCCAGCGGCCCGCAGGGATGTAGGTTCAGGGTTTGAATCCCACCCTTGGGCCTGGGTTTCTTGGGGTAAGGAATTGTCAATCCTGATAATCAAGCCACCTGCCTTCTAACCCTGACTCCCAAACCACCACCCATCCCCCCACTATCTCTGATGCTGTCCCTTTCACAGGCCAGATGAAGGCAATGTCCATTCTGCCCAGTCCCTCCTCTTCTTGTCCTTTGATGAGTAAAATAAATCTTTTCTTTATGAGAACCTATTAAAGTTGATATTAAATCTTCCAATTCATAATCAATAATATAGTATTTTTACATTATTGATATTTCCCATAGTTAATACAATATTGTGCATTTTATGAGTAACTTAAAATTATAACATGAATATTTTGCATCATTATTAATAAATTAAAGACCACAAATGTAAAGTTATATTAGTATATTGCAATTAGACATCAACTCTTGATATTTAGATATTGTGTGCATAACTCAATTCATTTTGTTTAATAAAATTTATTGTAAACTTGGCCTTTTTCATTGTAATTTATTGAAATGGACTGTGTTTATATTAGGGCCATTAACGCTTAGTACAAATATTAAAAATTAGTGCATTTTACAGCCTGTATATTTACCTATTGTTAATAATTCTGTAAACTTGTCAGTCAGAGTTTGTGAGGTAATAATAATGTAATGCATTAATAAATTAATAAATTAATGTTTATTACCATTAATTGGCTTATTTTCTTTGCTGTGGCAATAGTGCATTTTCTGATATTTACATACTGGTTTCCAATTGGTTGGCTTCACATCCAATTGGAAAACAGCGCGTAAATATCAGAAAATGCACTATTGCCACAGCAAAGAAAATAAGCCAATTAATGGTAATAAACGTTAATTTATTAATTTATTAATGCATTACATTATTATTACCTCACAAACTCTGACTGACAAGTTTACAGTATTATTAACAATAGGTAAATATACAGGCTGTAAAATGCACTATGTATCAATATTTGTACTAAGAGTTAATGGCTCTCTAATATAAACACAGTCCATTTCAATAAATTACAATGAAAAAGGCCAAGTTTACAATGAATTTTATTAAACAAAATGCATTGAGTTATGCACACAATGTCTAAATATCAAGAGTTGATGTATAATTGCAATATACTAATATAACTTTACGTTTATGGTCTTTAATTTATTAATAATGATGAAAAATATTCATGCGTTGAGGATAGTACTATAAAAACCAGGTTTTTGATGTAATTCAAACAAAATGTCAAATATCTACAGCCTAATAAAAAATTAGAGTCAGCCATCCAAAAGGTGGTTGATCTTAAACATAACATAAGGGAAGATGTGGTAAATCAACTGGGAGAATGAGGGAAGGGCCTTGGTCCAGCAAAATGAAACCATAAAAAATAGCCTGGGAACAATGGTCAACAAAGAACACAAGGAAATAATTTTAAATCTTCAAAAGGAAATACTCAAGCAGTTAGATTTCAAAAGTGAAAGCTACAACTCATGGGAATTTGCAAAAACCAATAGAAAGAATACTCAAATAAACAAACTAATTGAAGGAAATGAAATTTCAAAGGAAATTGACACAAATGAAGAGGAAACTAATCAAATGGAAACAGATAAAAACAAAAATACAATCAAGAAGCAGAAGCGCCTCAAGAAACAATGAAAATTTATCAAATGAAAATCAAGAGGAAGCACAAGTTGAAAGAAAGATAAGGAAAATCAAGTCCAGAAAAATAAATGAAGAGCAGCCAACACTCATGAAGTTTGCTGAAGGGGCGCCTGTGGCTGAGGGGGTTTCAGGGGAAACAATTAGTAAGTCTTTTTTATGTTTTACTGTTATTTACTTTAGTTATAACTAGGAATGAGGACAAGGTCATGGAAGTGGCAACTTTTACGCCGGGTTGGTTCTACGGGGGTTACCAATCACTTGTAGCCCCTGTAAAATAAATAAATAAAAATCAAATAAATAAAATAATTCAACTGAATATAATATAATTTTGCAAATATTGAAGCTAGAGCTAAGGAATATTTACCACCTGTGGAGTGCTATCTGTGAATTAGGGAAGCATAGAAAATAGGAGAAATTATCAACTTCAAAGAGATGAATGTAATTTGCGGGGATATCAAATTAAACTTTGATGAATATATTTATGAAAGTATTCTGCAATTCCCATTTGCAAATATCAATGAATATGAAAAAAACCTAAAAAAACCAACTTTCAAATAGGAAATGAATCTATTAAAACTGAAAATTTTAATGAATTATTAAAAGCATTATCAAATAAAGTTGGGGACACAGTCCTCGTGAATAATTTAAAGCCTTTATTAATTTCATTTGCTGAGGCATGGGGGCTGATACAAGTCAGGCGCCCCTGGAACCCTCTTCAAATTCAATCAAAATTCCTATATCAATAGATTAGTTCCAGTATTCAAAAAATTGTGCATGTTCTCCAAAAAATATACCCCACAAAGGATTCATGTTGCTGTATACCTAGGAATACTGTTGCACTGCATATTAAAAACAATTGTCAAAAAGTTGGAGGATGTAACTATACAAATTGATATATGCTAATTATCACTAGAACGCCAGAAGACATCACAGGGGTATATGACAGTTGAGCACATCCTGTATGACTCCTTTGCAATGGCATTGTTTTATGGGTACTATGTGCCTCCCAAAAAGAATCTACTAATTGATTTGCTCACCCGCCTCCCTTTTATCAAGTGTTTGGCAACCACTGGGGTGCAGGGCACCACCCCTCTAGCAATTGCATCCAGGGTTGTCCACCACGTGCAGAAGAGTATGTGGATCCAGTTAGACACTTTAGCCAAAAAAATTGACTTTGGGGTATAATTCCCCGGAGTAATTGCATTACATTTGAAAGTTGCATATCCCTAATAAAATTTAATTCCCTTGCAATTTAACTTTTTTTAAATATTAATATTCAAATTTTACTAATTAAATATTTAAATTTTAATATTTAAAATTTAATAGTTCAATATAATAGCAATATATATAAATATATTATAAGACATTAGTTATAGTTGCAAACACATCAACTAATAAAAAAGAATTAAAAATGTTTTTATTTACTGGCTTGTTGAGTACAGGTTCCTTTATTACATAGTTAAACATCAAGAACTGAATTTATCTGCAACAGACGTCCTGCTTCACTTATGTTCTAAACAAGTGCTTGTTTAGAACTTGAATTACATTTCCCTTGTAGTATGATTTGATAAATATATTTAATATGCTTGACCCGTGTCATAAGCACTAATTAGTAAGAGATACATGAAAATCATTGGTTTTTGTGTGTGTGGCTATAGTGGTACTGAAATATTAAGGATCAGATGATGTCTTGCAAGGTCCAATTTTTGGCTTAAAAAAGCCAAAGTACCAACAAGGATTCAAATTGTTTAAATAAAATTAATATATTTCTATCTTTTTTATTTTTTTATTTGTTAACTCTACAGTCAATACACTATTTGGTGGATTATAATAAAAAATACATATCTCTATATATAGAATAATTAATTTTAATTATATTTTTTACTAATTCTTATATGTCTATAATGCAATCAAATGTCACGTCATTATGTATAAATAATAATTTTTGAGCCCTAATAAAAACAAAATAAAAATAAAAACAAATAAAACACAGAGCGCTCATTTATCTGATTGGCTCAGAGGCAAGGGCTTTGGGGAGGAAGGATTCTGAGTGCTTGTAAAAAGCTGCCACCACATTGGGTGGGATTGCACATTGGCTGATCTCAAGAATGTTGAAGAGATCCTCAGTGTCCTGAGATAGGCCTTTCTTCACCTTATTTTTTATCCACCCAAAGACCTCCTCAATTGGGTTAAGAAATGGAGAATATGGGGGGAGGAAGAGGAGTCTCATTGGGCAGTCGGCCAGCAGTGGCTGGCCAAATGGCTATTTTTATTGATGGGCGGGAACTCAAACACAACCAGATCCACTTTGTGGAGCCCAACATTATCCAACACAACAATGTTGGTTGTACTGTGGTAATTAATCAGAATGTACTCCTTGGCAGCTTGGAGAAAATTGAGAAAAGTCCTGCTATTGTGGGAACCCTTGATCATTTGGTATTGGTCCAACCCGTGAGAACTAAGAAGAACAACCATTGAATAGATCTGGGAACAGACAGCTGCACAATGGGCTACACTGTCCTTGGACCCCTTCTCAACCCACCCATGCCTAGACCTGAGTGAGGAGGAAAAAACAATTATCATTGAGATTAACTGTATGTTGCCAGTCTTCTTAAGGGCCAGATAAGTATTGGCATAAATGTGTTGCTCTTTGATTATTTTCTCACTGTTCCTATTGTACAGAGAAACTCCAAGGACCTTCCAAGAGAAACCAAATTAGACCATTGCTTTTTATACAAGAATTTTGGAGACAGAAATCCTGGACTCTGTGGCAAGTATTAATTGGACAGCAAGTGAGTCCAGGTGGCAATCCTTGGTAACCCACTGCTTGATTGCATTGATATGAACGGGCTGAAGGAGTTTGGGCTGCTTCTTAGCCTTGGTGAATCCGGCAATTTGCCCAGTGTCACCGTATTTTTTGTTGATGTCACCAATATATCTGGCTGTGACCCCAAATTGGGACGCAATATCCCAAACTGCCATTCCCCTGTTCAAGCAGTTGAGGAGAGCTCCATGCTCACTATTTGTCAACTGACGCCAGCCCTTGACAGGTACCGCAGCATCCTGGATGGCAGGCTCAACACAGGGAACAGGAACCTTTGTGTAGAAGGTGGGATCATGCTTGGTTGTGCTGCTGCTATCAATGGTGGCATATGATACAGGCACAGATGGCTCTTTAGTGGTGGCCAATGGCTCATAGGACATGTCAAAAACGCGGGGCAGGAAGTGGCAACTCTTGGATCAAGAGTGCGGAGCAGGGTGATGACTGGGTACACAGTGGAGGTGTAAGTAACCTCAGTGTTCCCAGCAACCCTGGTGTAGGAAACTTTTGTGGCAGACCTTGAGTGCGGCTTCTGTCTTAGATTCAGGATGGTTGATTGGGCTTAGTACGCGGGACACAAGAGGTGGTTGACTTGCTATGACGCCTTGGGAGGCCTGTGTGTTGGCATGACTCCCCTTGAGTTAGGTTCTGGGTCTGTTCTTGGACCCTTGGGATGCCCTTGTGGACAGGCTGCCCCGCAGGCTTGTGCAGGAGCGGGTTGAAAATGTGATTGACGGTCTATAAAAATAAAGTAAAAAATATATTTCTAGATTAAATATGTATTTATTTGGATTTATTGGTTTAGTTGTGTAGTTGTTTTCTCTTGATTTAGCCTTGAATAGTAGCAGAGTTTCTATATTTGTGATTTGAAATGTATATATTGTATACTTTTTGGGTTTGGATAATTTTAAAGTTTAGTCACTTTTTTTGTCTAAACATAGTTGTTGAGATTTAGTTTTTCATTTGATTTTATCCAGAGTGGAGCTTCTTTATTTAGGTTGGTGTTTCCTAGAGTGATTACTTTACATTAAATTTGGATTCCAGTGCCTGCAATTAATATCTGAGTTTACTAGTGCATTCAAAAGTGATTTGAAATTTGGTTCTTGGATTTGACAATCCCGCAATTTCAAAAAACATAATAAACTTAATGAAAATGGTTGATGGATTTGAACGCTTCAAATCTGATTCCAGTTAATTCATTTTGTCCATTGGAAATATGCAGTCTGACTTGAACTTTGCAAAGTGTCTATGAGTTCCCACATTTTTAAAAACTCATATATATACAAAGAATTCAATTTAATTAAAAAAGGCCATCCCACAAAAGTAATTCAAAATTTGGACCAAGGATTTGACAATCCTGCATTTTTACGTTCAGGTTCTGAATTTACAGTACAAAACCACATTAAAACTGTATCTGAAACTTAACATTTATACCTATTAAAATTAGTAATATACAAATAAATAAATAAATATAAAAATCAAAAGTGAAAAGGATCCAGGTAAAGCAAAGTTTACTGGGCTGATTGAAGCCACCAGCAAGAGCAGTTACTACATCTTAAAGGTATTTTTTGATTTCTGCCACCTTATACTTCTTCTTCACTACCTTTTGCACTGCCTCCTGGTACTCCTAATCTTTAATCTTCTTCTTCTTGGGGGCCACCCAGTTGGCCAGGTTGAAAAACTTGGAGACAGTCTGGGCCTGCTCCTCCTGCAGCTTCTGGAAGAACTTGTCATATTTGGGGTTGGAACCAAACTTCACCTTCAGGTGCTTGTGCCAAACCTCAAGGCTAGAGGTGGTCTTCATCTCCCCCTTGAGGCAGAAGTCCTGGCAATTCCAAGGGGCAGTGGCCCTGCTCTTTTCTTTCTGGGCAGTCATCTTCTTGCCTACCCATTGCTTTTTAAAGTACTTAAGGCAACCCTAGAAAATGATGGAGTGCTTCTTCACGTAAGCATCCTCCAGGAGAGCCTCAAAGCCAAGCCCAGTATGCTCTGGCCACACAAAAGACAAGGCAGAAAATTGGGTGATGGCAAAGCAGCACTTCCCTTTACCATCATTAAGATACTTATCAAAAAGCTCCTTCTTGCTCTTGATATTCTTGATGAGGGCCTGCCTAAGTTGGAAGAAGTAGCCCTGAACTTCTCCATTGAAGGTCGCCTCAAAGGCTCTGAACTGAGCTTGCTCAAAGTCCATTATGATCACCTTTGGCCCAAGTGAGCGCGCATGAGCTAGCTGCTCTGCGGCTAGGATGAAATCATCCTTCTTGGCGGAGGAAGGGTTCACTCTGGTGGTGTGGGTGGGAGGGGGAGCTTGTTGGCAGGAAGGGAGCTCAAAGCATCCCAAACATATTTGAATGCTCTGGTGTAAACTTCTGTCTTGGCACCAGGCAGGAGGAAGAACATAAGAGGGATGACCTGGTCACTCAACTGTCCATGCAGGACCCAAAGCTGCTTGAAGATGATTGGGCAGGTTGTAAATATGCTCTCACACAGCCAGGTGATAGCAGTGTTAAGCTGCTCCAGGGTTTGGGTTGTGGCGTAGGCAATGATCCTATCCTCCACTTCCTGCCCATTGTCATGGAGCAGGAATATCTCTCCATTCTTGGTTTTCTTGAGGGCATCAGAAAGAACCAGGTCTTCAATTGTGGTGGCACTCTTGGCCAGGGGGGTTGAGGCTTGGCGCCTATTACTAACAAACTTTACCAACATATTGTGGGTTGGTACCCTCTTAAAGTTGGTTGGGGAGAGGTACATGCAAGCAAAAACAGTCAGCTGGGTGGATGAAAGGTCTTTTGAAGTGGGCATGATCTGGGTAATGTACCACTTTAGGAGGCAGGCTATGGTGGTGTTGGGCATTATGCAAGTGTGCTCACCCTTAATGGTTTGGACCAAGTCCCAGCACTCAGTGTTGAGCTGTACTGGGCAGGAGTGGTCCTTACAGATGTAATTTTGGCTCTTGAAGCCCCAGTTGGCATTGTTACAGAAAAAGATGTACCCATTGGCTACCATGACAGCCTCCCTTTGACGCTCATGATAGGGAGGTATTTGGGTAAGGAGGAAGGAACCTTGAATTTACCATCAACATTGCAGATAATATGGGCCAACAGAGGGTCCCAGGGGCCAGCAGGAGCATGGCAACGGCCAGGGAAGTAATCAGGGCGGGGCTTTGTATCGTCCGCAGATGAACTTGAAGAAGGTGAGTTTGGTGGGGGAAGCAGAAGGGGGCTTGTCTTGATGCTCCTCATATGTGGGAGACTTATCCTTGGGAGGGGACTTCTTGGCCTGGCGCCACTTCTTAGTAGGCTCATTGTCTGAAGGGCAACTGTGGTAAGTTCAACTCCCTGGTGCTTGATGCTATAGTAAAGTGAGAATTAACCTTTTTCCCTGATTGACAACTGGAAATTGACACTTTTTCAATTAACAGATCTTGATGTACTGAAAACTTTTAATATAAAAATAAACCTTACAGCTATGGTATACTGAAGTAATTCCAGAGAGCTCAAAAATGCAATAAAAACAGTACCTTAAATAATAAAATAAGGAGAAATAAGTAATTATTTCTCATTTTACTATGTAATTTACACTCTTTATTATAAAAATATTTTTTATTACCATAAAAATTAAAATTCCAATGAACCAAGAATAAAAATAAGTACAACAATAGAAGTTATGCAAAATATGAAGAAATATTAATATTTATTTGATATAGTTTATGTAAGTACAAATGTGAATACTTTATGTTTTACTAGTAAATTAACAAAAATTAAGATATTTCAATCACTTTCAACTATACTATTCATATAAAACTTACCATACATACACAAAATAATTATTAATATATAATCAAATCAAAAAATTAAAACTAAAAACTGATGATCAAAACTAAAAAGTAAAAATTCAAGCTAAAAAGTTAAAAGTTAAAAGTAAAAATCACATAACTGAGCAAGCAAGCAATTTTACTCCTCATCCTTCTTTCCCCTTTTCCTTTTAGCCCCTTTCAGGAGGGAAGTGGCAATAAGCTCAAGCTGCTGCTTAAGCTCAGAGGCCTTATACTTGTGCTTGGCTGCACCCTGGATGTCTTTGGTGAAGAGGGTGGAGCGGGTTGTAGGGTTGGTGGGGGGACGCAGTTGGCAAGATCTCTGAGCTTAGAGATGGTTTTCTCTTGCTAATGCTGCAGAGGGAGAAGAACTTATTGAACTTTGGATGAAACCCAAAGTTGGCCTTAAGATGCTTGTGATAAGCCTCTAGTGCTGAAGTGGTCTTGAGCTCCCTGTTGATGGCCACCCGGTAAACGGTCCAACTGGTCTTGGTGTGGGCCTTGCCTTGCCTCTGTGTGACAACCTTCCCAATTCATTGGGGCTTGAAGTACTCAAGGAAAGGCTTGAAATATGAGTGCTTTGCTATGTAAGGATCCTTTAAGAGAACCTCAAACCCCTGTGCAGTGTGCTCTGGTTTTAAAAAAGCCAAGGCACTAAATTTGTGCAAGCACAAATTTGCAGGTGTCCAAAGTGTTCCTCTGGCTCAACCTACTAAGCTCGGCATGGGCCTGCACATCCCAAGCAACTGCGTGACAGAAGTGGAAGTGGAACCCCTGCACCTCCCTGCTGAACAGCTGCTCAAATGCATTGAACTAGCAGGCTCAAAGTCCATGATGCAAAAGTGAGGCCCCAGAGCTCTCAGCCTTATCTTTTCCTCCAAGCCAGGGTGGTCTGGTCCTTGTCAGCAGCAGGAGGGTTGGAGCAGGTGTAGGGGGGTCTTCTTGTAATTGTTGTTGTCAGAAAGAGAGAAAAGTGCTTGGCAAAGGATGCATAAAGCATAGGTGTAGATGGCCTTGATGGTCCCAGGGAGAAGAAAGAAAGCAAACGGAATTGCCCAGATGTCAGTCTGGGCATGGATCATCCAGAGCTGTTTGAACATCCGGGGGCAAGTGGCAAAGGTACCATCAACTAGTCAGGTTAAAGCCCTTTTTAACTCCAGCAGGTTCTGCTGAGTGGCATAGAAGATTATGTAATCATTGCTGTCAGGCCCATTGTTGTGAAGGAGGAAACACACTGCACTCAGAAGCTACTTGAGCTCATGGGTGAGCGTAAGCTCAGAGAGGACATTAGAAGCCTTGGGAGGATAGGGATTGGCAGCAATACTCTTGTTGCTGATGAACTTAAAAAGCTGTTCCTGGGTGGGCATCAACTTAAGATTGTTGGGCTGCAGGTGTTGGAGGTCCTTGATGGCCAGATCTGATGCTTGGAGGTTGGCAGAGGTTGGGATGACTTGGACCAGGTACCACTTCAGCATACAAGTGATCAGGTGATTGGGGGGCATACAGTTGTGCTCCCCCTTCTAAGCAGTAACCTGCTCCCAACCCTCAGTGTTCAACTGGGCCCCACAAGTCTTATCCTCACATACAAAGTGCTTGCTCTTGGTAGCGCGCTTTTGAGTATTACAGTTGAAAATGTAATTATCTGCAACGTAGCCAGGGCCAGCCTTTACTGACATGATGGGGAGAAAATGGGGGAAGCGCTTGGGGACTTTGAGCTCTCTGTCCATATTGCAGATATTGTGGATGGCCAGTGGATCACAAGCAACTTGACCAGAAGCTTTGAGCTTCTTGGAATATTTCTCAGGCTCATCCTGGGGGTCAGATGAGGGAGGGGAGGAAGAGCCATCAGGAGGAGGAGGGGATGAGTTCTTTGAGGCCTGCTTGGAAGCCTCCTTTTTCTTGCCAGAAGAAGAGGTGGGCTCTTTGGCAGCCTTTGACTTCTTGGTACGGCGCTTCTTGGTGGGTTTGGATGACCTCTGACTTGTAAAAAGAGTGGTCAGTGAGGGAGTCATCACTTTTATTTAAGGAATTTGGGGAGGAAGTTGAAGATGAGGGTGGAGGGGGGAGGAGATGGAGTGGGAGAAGATGGGGTGGGGGGAGATGAAGACTTTGCCTTTGCAGGCTTCTTGACATGCTTGGGGGTGGTGGCTAGTTCCTTGGAGCCCTTGGAGGCTTGTTGGATTTGTATTATCTTGGCTAGAAAAGTTTAGTTTTATAAATAAAAAAGTATGAAATATATAAACACAGAGGTAAAGCAAAGTAAAAATTAAATAAAAAGTATGCAAATAAAGCTTTATTTATCAAGAAAAAAAAATAACAAAGTAAATAGAAGCAAAATAAAAAATCAAAGTATATATATTAAGGTTAAAACATAGAAACAAATAAGTGAATTTATGATGAATCATCAAAGATGTTAGGTTCAGCATAACATCTTAGTGCTAAATCAATGTAAAAGTATAATTGAAAATCAAGAAAAATATGTAAAAATTATATGGAGAGTAGCAGGAAAAGTAGTAGATATTAATTGCAAAATATTTTTATGGGGAATTTTTTTATTGGGAGTTGAGAATTCAAAAAATAGTAAAGTGTCAATTTTGGCACTGTTTATCAGCTGGGAAAAGCTGAATTCTCACTTTCAAGTATGTTGGAGTTGAGCAGAAAAATCAAATTTACTATGTTTTTTACATATAAAACTTGCTTAAATTTAAAACAGGTTCAAAAGTTAACCCAAAAGCAAGGCAGTTTTATATGCTCAAAAATAAAAAAGGACAACATAGGTTAAAAAAATAAATGAGTAGGAAGGTGTTTATTAGTGTTTAATTTATGCTGTGAGGAGCTGGGAGTGACTTATTTACCAAAGTGTTGGTTAAAAAGTTAAATAACTCTCTGTACATATCCCCAAGTTAAAGTGTCAAGTGGATGAGTGTTGAGTGGCGCTCATAATGCGTCACATATTATTTTGGCCTTAATTCTAAGCCTTTGATTAGTTAAATCCAAAACCAATTGTGACAAGTGAATAGAGTTAAACAAAGGGGGAGTTGAGTTTATGTTTTTTATAAATTACATATTAAATCTCTTAATAAATTGGGCTTAATTTATGTGGTACCACTTAATTCACAAACCCAAAAATGACATAATGAAAAACAAGTGGTATATTTGATTAATGTCCATACCACCAAATCCAGTATAGTGGTGCTTGGTAGCCTAATTGACAACTATGGAAACTACTAATAAAAATATAATAGTAAATAAGAAAATTTATATAAGCACATATTTATTTTATTAATAAAATTAAATTTGGTTTAAAAAGTGTTGAACTGGTCACTTTTTGTTTTAGAGTGTCAAACACAGGTTTTTCATTTCTATTAGTAAATTTACTTATAAATTGCCCCCTTGAATCTTTATTTTAGCTAACCAAATTATTAAACAGAGTCAAGTTCAAGTAAATTTAACCTTGGTTTTTGGTTTTGAACCCCTAAATTACTAGTAAAAATTAGCTTAAAATCAATCAAGCCAAAAATACTAATAGGTTCACATATGCAGCACTCAACTCCCTGGTACTTGACAAAGTGTCAAGTACCAGGGAGTTGATCACCAGGGAGTCAAACTTACCACAGTTGCTGTCTGAAGCAAATTTATAGAAACTGTGGTAAGTAAGTGAACCATCAGTTTCCTCTCCCCCAGTGGAGTGAGTGAGACTCTTCTTGGGAGAGGGCTCAGGGGAGGGCTTTGGGGTAGCCTTTTTGGACGAGGAAGGCATTTTCTTTGGAGTCTTGGGGGCCTTGGAGGGACGCTTGGTATCCTTTTGTTGCATTGAGGTTTTCTTGCCCTAAAATAATAAGCTCCAAGCTCTAAGATAAATATTTGTATTTAAAAAACAAAACAAAACAACTTAAGAAACATAATTTATAAAAAAATAAACTTTATATGGATTTTATTGTCATTTAAATTTAAAAAATATTGCATAAGTTTTTATTTTATTATAGTTTTAAACAACAAGTTAAAAGTTAAGAGATTTATGTAAAAGTACTATGTTTATATATAAATTTTATTTTAAAAATTGAAAAATATGAAAGAGCAAAGTCAAAAATACAAAATATCAAAAAATGAGAAGTTTTTATTATGTAAATTATTTAGTTTTATATGTGAGAACTGAAAAGCGTCAACATTATGAGTGACAATTAGTAAGAAAAGCTGAATTCTCACTGTCAATTACAAAAATTGTAGACATTATTTTTGACGACATTGTCACTGTCAACATTTTTTTGAAAATTTACTATGAAAAAACATAGTACACTTAATTAAATTTACACGGGCTAGCAAATATTAACTGTTTTCTGTGTATTTTTTGCTCACATAATAAAATAAAAAACATATGAAAATAAGTTGAAAAATAATTTAAGCTCTTTATTTCTTTATTAAAAATTATATTTGGGTAGTGGTAATATGATATTTTACCATTTGGTATACTAAAAGTTGTTAACACATTGGTTAAGATAATGAAAAGGGTAAAGTGTTGACAATTTCACAACATTCTTTATAGGAGGTGACATATTAATTTAAGCTTAATTGTGCCACTCTAATTTGCTTAACTTCACCCTGGCGGATGATCAAAAGCAAATAGACAAAATTTCCAAGTGTCAAAATTATTATTAATAATAAATTCTATAGTAACTTACATAGTAACTCACACTTAAATTATGAGATTGCTGTTAGCTACCAATCCATTTATGATATTGAAGTTGGAATAAGTGCCACAGATATATTTATAAGATGAACATTTCAACAATCAGCTATATGTGAAATGCCTTTTTATATATATTAATGTAATAAAAATTTTAAATGTGTACTTAATTTTTTCTATTGTAGATGCTTCAGTTTTAGTATTAAAAAAGTTTGGCTTAAAAATGTTGACATTGACACTTTCATGTTGTGAAAACATATAAAAAAACTAATTTTTATTTGTAAATGTGTAACAAAAATCTGGTTAAATTTAGTTTTTTATTAAGGTTAATATTAAATTGTGTTAAAATGGCTACAATTTTACCGTGTTTTCTGGGGTTGTACCCCTGAACGCTTTAAAAAACGGGAATTAAGCTAGCGCAACTATTGTAACTGTGCTGTTTTAGCAGAGTTACAATGGGAAAAACATTTAGAAGCTAGATAATAATCTTTATTGTGAGATAATGATTATATAGTCATAGGGAATCATTGTATAGTAGGAACATGATTGTTGATCACATGATTAGATAAAAGAAGGGGATGTCTTGATCCTGGGAATGAGTCAAGCGCCAAAACAAGGTATCCACTGTAAGGGATCATCATCTGTTCGTGTTGTTGGATTTGGCAATTTGAGTTGACTTCTCAGTCCGGCTTTGAGTGGCTGGGTAATCAGATTGTGGGTCACAACCCCGCTTGTTTGGAACCTTGCTGGCAGGTCAAGCCTGCTGTTTCAACACCCCCCAACTGAAGGTTGGCCTCCTCTGGGGGTAGGTTTTCAGGGAGGTTATGTCAGGAATCCAGTCATAGGTAGAGGCATTGGGCGGCTCAGGGTGTGGTGCGGCCAAGCCAGTGGGAAAGGCCCACCATAGAATGGGTGCTAACTTGATAATGTAAGATATAGATTGCCCAAGCAAGGACCAGGGTCCGGAGTTGGGGATCATGAAATCCACCAATCCTGTCAAAGAAATGTAGAGTATTCCAAACAGTTGGGTAGAGGTTGTCTTGGCTGCGGCGGTAGGTTCCAGAGGGCAGTCTGGTCTAGGGGTTACAAGTGGGATCATGGGAATAAAATACACTGGCAGGTAATTGTACTTGTCTTTGAACAATCTGGGTGGCCTAACATACCAATTTCCTTCTCAGCCTATTGTTTTGTTTTCTCTAGTTCTTGCCAGGGGGTTGGCAAGGAGTATGTTTTCCAAGTTGAACTTGGTGTAGGCTGGGTTTAAAGGGTACTCGGTAAAGTGCACAGGTTCAAAGGGGGCTCCCAGGGGACGGTATAATGCCTGGGGCAGTTTGGCAGGTTGGTCTCTGGAGGGTTCAGTTGACTGGTTGTCTACTTGGCCAGAGTTAAGATGGAAGATCACTAAAACTAAATAGGGTAAGATTTGTTTGAACCAAAGGTTCATAAAACTTTATTATCAAAAATGACAATGTGGTCATCACCACACTGCCAGTGTTTTTATACCATGTGAATTTTCTTCTTTGCCTTTTGCAGGCTTTGGGTCCATGGGCAGTTTGCTGGTAGGGCATGGATCTTGGCTTGAGGTCTGGAGGGCATTGAGTCCTGGTCAGGCACACTCTGGCAAACAGGAATGCTTAATTTTGCCGCTTTGGTTCACCATGTCACCTGAGCGGCCTAATTGCATTCCCCTTTTTGGACTAGGGACCAGCAGCAGTGGGTGCTTATTGGCAGGGCTAATAGTGGGTCTTGTCCAAGACATGGCTTCTGCGTAGGTCTGGGCCCTCAGTGGCACTGGTTTGGCGGGTCTTGGCTGGACTGGCTCTGGGGAACAGAAGTGGCAATGTTTTTTTGCTGTCGTCGTTCACCACAACACCTGAGCTGGCCAATTGCAATACTTTTTTCAGACTGGCAATTGACAACAGCTAGTGTTTGTTGGCAGGGCTAGTGGTGGGTCTTTTCCCAGCCTCCTTTAGGCAGACCACATCACCTTGTAGGCATGGGTCTTCAATGGCGCCAGTTTAGTGGCAATCTGGCAACCATTCAGGGAATCTTCATTATTAGACCAGAGGGCTGCAGAGTAATTCAACAATTTGAGTCTGTGACTTATCAGATTGGCGGGTCCTGGACCGTCCTGGGGGGTCCAATCCGCCTTCAGGGGACTGGGGTTTAACTCTTGGGTTTTCAATACAAGTATTAAAATGTCATTTATGACAGGTTGTCAGGAGCCTGGGCGCCTTACTGGACTAATTGTTGTTCTGTGGAAGGCAGGGAAGTTTCTCATTGTTTTTGTCTTGCTTTGAAGGGTCTCAGGCAATCATGGTGTAGGGTCTTGTCTTGTTGCATTTCCTAAGTCCTTGCACAAGGTAAGTGCTATTGTGTTTATCTTTATAATGATTGCTGGCCCTAACTTTTTGGGTTGTAATTTGCTTTTATCAACATTCATGACCCAAACTTTGTCCCCAACTTCATGTTTATCACAAATGGGGACAAAGGATTTTGCAGACGTTCATTTTTATTTTCTGTTTGTTTGCTGTTAGCCTCTATAACATGAGGGTCTGAGCATGGGGGGACTTCACTTGGGATTTCCAGTTTGGGTCCTGCCAATGCTTGAATGATATTTGGCTGTGTGCTGTATACCAACTCAAATAGGCTTTTCCAGTGGATCTTTTCACTTGGGTTTGGCACACAAGTAGTGCAGTTAGTAGCTTCTTATACCAGTCTTTGGGTCTCCCAGTGGTGAGCTTGGCTAAGGCTTGCACAAGGCTACCATTAAGCTGCTCTACACGTCCATTGGCCTGTGGGTGGTATGAGGTTGTTACAGTGTGTTTGACCTCATTTTTTGCAAGGTATACATTTGTGGATTTGGAGGTCAATTCTTTCCCCTCATTGGTTATCAGGAGTTCTGGTTTCTGAACTTGCTGATTATCTCTTTGCCAATAAATTGTTGTACGTCATTGCCAGTGTGCGCCCTTACTGCTTAGGCTACTGGCCATCTTGTAGCAAAGTCTATGGTGGTGATGATGTATTTCTTATCATTGTGTTTTCCTGGAATGGGGCCAACAACGTCAAGGGCCCATACTTTGAAGGGTAGTTGTGTGCGGATGGGAAGTACTGACTTTGGAGGGGTTTTGCTTTTGGCAAAATTATTGCATACCTCACATTGGTTTAAGACTTCTTGAAAGTTGCAATATAAGGTTGGCCACCAGGCCTTGTGCTTAAGGAACTCATATAGGTTTTGGCTCTTGGTGTGTCCAAAGTATCTGTGATAGCGTAGGATGGTGTCTACCTGCTGGTGTGTGGGGATATAAGGAATGGTTGTGCTGTCCACCAATTTTCTGTGTAGGGTCCTGTATACATTGGAAAATAGGTGTTTGTTTTTGATAACTGTTTCCTTTGTTATGTCAGTCATGCCAGGGGGAAACCCTTATCTTTTATTTGTAGTACTAAGAGAGGCCAGTCTGGGTTGAGCCCATTTTCTCCTCTTGAGGCACAGACATATAGGCAGGAGGGTAGGACACGCCATTTTGAAAACAGCATCTCAAAAATTGGCATCTCAAATTTAATTTGAGATGGCGTTTTTTGCGTTAGTGATTTTGAATCACAAAAAAATAAAATAAACAATAAATAGTTAAAATTTACATATACCTTTATAATGCAGCATCTCAAATTTACACCATCTCAATTCCGTCACTTCCAGTCAGATTAATTAAATATTATTTTGCTAACTTTATTTACATATGAAATCACTTAGTGTGGGGTGTGTTTACGCCATCTTGACTTTTCGTCATTTTGAGAGACGCCCTTTATCTTAAACTAAAATAAGCTTATACCCAAACTAAAATAAAGCCTGTGGTATAGTGCCAGAAGATGTTCCTATAGTATTAATCTAAGACACTTATAATAATAACAACCTAAATGGATGCCACTATGATAGTCCTTCTAGTGATTGTCATTGCTGGATTAAAAAACAATTTTGTTATATGTAATTTATAGCTTTATTATACATGGATACATTGATAAGGGTTTCCTCAATAAAATATTTTAATAGTAATTTCAATATGGAAGGGTTGATTACGCCATTTCTATTTACGTCACTTCAAATTCCACTGAGTTTCATATCACCCAATTGATTTGATGCGCACAATGGATAGGTGAAAATAAGGGGGAATTAACTATGACGCCCAGATACGCTATATCGATTCCCCCATTGCAATTCCTGCTTTCCACTTTTCAAAAGTACATATTCACGTCAAATACCATATTAGTAAAAAATGTAAGAAAACATATGAAATTTTGCAAATATATATTTTTTAGCTTTTTCTAAACAACTGGGTACTTTTTAACCCCAGTTGTATAAGATAGTTTTTGATAAATTTAAGTTTTACTCTTTGGCCTGGTTGAGGTAGCTCCACTGTAGATTTGTTAATTTAATATAAAAAATGGTTAAAAACACTATTTTTTTGAGCTACAGCACCTCAATTACATCACTTTGAAAACGCCATTTTGAAAGCAAGTTTTCAGTCAAAACTCAAAGTTTTGCCTACTTGTGTTACTAATAAAATAATTATTTTTACACAACAAAAAAACATTAAAATTTTGATACTATATATTTTAAACTTTTCTCTACAATTCTATGTAAAAAATTGATACTTTCATATTAAAAACATTCTGATTTTTCTCTTTAAAAACAACCCCAAATTGCTCATATTTTGATGCTAATTTGCTTTTATATGCCTCCCAAGTCAACTGCCAAAGCTGCGCCCAAGGCCTCCAAGACCTCAAAGTCCAAAATCACTCTGCCCAAGGCCAAAAAGGCCAAGAAAACCCCAAAGAAGCAGCCTTCTAAGGCCAAAGCTCCCCCCCAAGACCCCAACTCCATCATCTGAACAAGAGGGAAACAGTCCTACCCCTCCCCATTCTCCATTTTTTACTCACCCTCTGATCCTCAAGATAAGTTGTTCAACTTCAATTGCCATTTTGACCCCACATCAGAGCCTGAGGAGAAAGAGGAGCAGGAGCCTGGTGCTCCTGCAGATGACCAAATTGAGCTCTGGGATTCTAATACCATTTATAATATATGCAATCAAAACAGTACCTTTACTTTGCCTGCCAGTTATCCAGCCAGCTACCCCATCATGACAAAGAAAAGGGTGCCGGCTTTGTCTATAAGGGCTATAGCTTCAGCTGTAATGGCGAGAAGAAACCCATCTGCCAATGTTGTGAATACTGCTATTCACCATGTGTCAATTTTGCCTTTGGTGGGCCATTTCAAAGACAAATCTCTTGCTTTTGTTTTTTGCCTCTCAAAATGAGTTGATGACTGAATCAGGAAATACAATTGTTTGGTTTCTTGATCCTGCGCAACTCACTTGCCCCACTTATGCTGGTGGCAAGTGATCCTACCGTCCTGGTAGTGTTTTGTGGTATTCCTAACCACTATTTATTCCATTTCATATTCACCAATAAAAATTAAGTTCTATTCACATTTTTTTCTTTGTGTCTTCAGTACTTCTGCGCCTCTCTCTAGCCACAACTAGTAGAGATTAATCTTCCAGGGCAGCAAGGTAATCACATAGCCTTCCCTGTCATCTAACCAAGACTTAGTATGAATCCAATCTTAAGGTTAGGATTCCCTGTTGTGTGTCTGTGCTGCGCCTCAGAACACAACAAAAATGGTGCTCACTACAGGGGCTGTAAGCCCCTTGGTTATCCCTTTTGCATCCACGTTTTCAGGTCCTTTGCCTCCGCCTATACAAGAGCCAACTTCACCTGAATTTACTAGCTCTCCTATTGAGGAAGATATTGCCAACCTGCCTATTATCCCTACTATACTAAACCTCAGGAATGGACCCTACCTAGTTGCTTACCCAATGGGTACCCCTGACTTAGAACAAATCATAGCAGCAGCCCTTGGGATAGCCCATGAAGGAGCCATCCCTTGCCTTTAGATGCAGTTCAGTCAAGTGGAATACTATGAATTGATTGTGGCTCCTCAAATTCCACAGCATCTCCTCTCAGCAGCTGGCTCTGCTGAGCACTTACTATTATCCTTTGTACAGCCTGCCTTGGCCCACCATCAAATGGTGTTGGAGCTCCACGTCCAAGAAATCTTGTCTCTACAAGCAGCAGTTACTCATCACTGGGACCAGTTTGCTGCCTATTAACAGTGGATACATTCTCTGTTTTCCTTGGTATCTGACAATCAGCGCAACTCTGTTACCTCCCAGACCCATTTGGTTAATTCTATCAAACAAATGTGCCAGTCCATCCCTGAATACGTGAGAGAGCATCTACACAAGTTTCACCAGCTAAAACAACCCTGACAAACTCAAGTAGATTCCACTTTAAATGCTTATCTCACCGACTTTAAATGACTTGTACAGCAGCTCAATGCATTCAGCACGTATTCATTTGAGCAACTACAACAGGTAGCGGACTTTGCTGCTAACAGCCTTAATGAACTCAGTGTGGCATTTGATCAAGAGAGAGCTGCCACTGCTGCTGATATAGCCAAACTCCAGAGTCAAGTGAATGAATTAGCTATACCCAAGCCAGATGTTCCGCCCTCTCCCCCTTCTGAAGACTTGGTGGACCAAGAGCAGAGAATATGGGACACTATTTAGGAGCTACGTACAACTTCTTGTAGTCAGGGTTGTCCTGCTGAGGCTCCTAAGCCTGACCCCCAGATGCTTGAGTCAACTGCTCAAGTTGCAGAGCTACAGCAAGAACTTGCCACCCTACGTGAGATGATGGCAACTGCTGCTAGTCCAGTTGAGGTTGTTGACAAAGATGGTTGCTGCCCTGGCTTATCAGGAGCACCTCAAATTCAATGTGCTAGGGAACTAAGTGCCCTAGCTAACAAGATGGATCAATTGAAGTGGGACCATACTGAACTGGACAGAGACGTACAAGAGATGAATGACTTGATTGACTCTGTGAATGATAGGTTTGCCCCTTGCCTCTCAGTGGGGCCATTCTTTACTTCTCAACTGGCTGAGCTCTCCACAATAGTGACCACCCAATGTTAACGCTTAGATGCTACTGCACAACAGACCACTCAAGCTGTCAGTTCAGGTGCCCGCACTGTTGAGACCCTGACTACCATTGAAGAGAGTGTTTGTCAGCTATGGGCTAGACAGTCCCCCTCTGAATCCAAACCAGAATTTTCCCTGCATATAAACGTACTTGATAACAACAATGGTGGTCCAACTCCCAAATCACACTTCAATCCTACCTTTAAGCAAGTATTTGACCCCAGAACTTTGACCATTGCAGCTTTCCTAACTATCTACAAAACTGCCATGAGACAAGCATCAGACAAAGTTAAGAAAGAACATATTCAGACCTGTTTACATCCAATTGCCAAGAGGTATTGGTGCCTGAACTACCCACCATTGAGACATGGGAAGATATGAAGCAGCTTTTGATTGACAAGTTTGGTGGTGACTTTAGCCTGAAGTAAAAAAGGACGCTTTTATGCATATTGCTTTCAAGCCTAAAGAGACACTAGCTGAGTTTGCAGACAGATTCTACATGGAAGGACAGCAACTGATAATGAGCAGACAATTGTCAGCCCATGAAGATTACATGGCTTGCGCTCAAGCTCTCAAAGTTAATCAGCTTCTGTGCCTTCACTTCAAAGCCCATAAAGCTATGCTTTCCTCTATGAAGAGCATAAAGATGCTGTTGCAGGACATGCACCTTACCCATTCTGGAGCAGTTGTTAAGGAAAGTTGAGCTGCTTCTAACTCTGTTTTGTCTTCCTGTGGTCCTTGCATTCTTACCATAAACACGCGAAATCCTCCTTGATGCCAAGATTGCCACAACTGTGGTCAAATAGGTCAACATTCTCAAGTCTGCATCAGCCCACAGGTTGAAGGAGCTGATCCAAAAGAGCAGGCGGGAAAAGAACAGTCAACCTAGAGGCAGAGACGCTCTTGGTTGACAATTCTTCCCAGTCTCTTTCAATCCCTCTTCTATATCTGACTCCAAGCCTGCTGAAATGAGGCTCCTCTTATCCTCCTCTTGTTACACAATATCTCTGACAACTATGACCTGTATGACTCTGATACTGACAACACCAATGCATATGGGTACTCTGTCCTGGCTGTTCCTGAAACCATTATAGTCCCCTATAAATTATGATCAGGAAAGACTATAACTACTGCTAAGCCTTTACCTGAAGCCAAAGAAGAAGTCTTTTTCCCTTACCTCACTCAGGCTAAGAGGTCCCCCATGCTAGTGGAGTTGTCAGAAGAAGCTGCCAAGGTTGCTGATGCTGTCTTCAATAATGTATCTGTTTTGCTCCCTCTCCAAACTGTTTATAAGGAGTTCCCAGGATTAAGATGCATAATTAAAAAGTGGGATAAGGAGCTAGCAGAGGCTCAAGATATTTTGGCTGTCCTTCCACCCTTTGGTTGCACTACCACTCAAGTAGAGATATCCATTCAAAAAGTGAAGATCAAGGCCGTTTTAGACACTGGCTTGCCAGTCAACGTTGTCTCCTCCAAGCTTGTGAAGAAACTCAAACTTGCCCCTGACCTTAATTATCACCAGTTGTATGGCACAGCTGGACTGTCTATGACCTGCGCCATAGGGTGTACTACGCTCTACCCATGCGGTTTGGCAAGCTTCTCCTAGCTGCGCCAGCAGTTGTCTTAGAAAACAAGAGTTACAATCTCTTAGTTGGCACTCAGTTCCTTAGGGGGAAATAATAGGATAATCAACTTGAAAAATGGTTGCTTCTCTATTCTGAGATATGAAGTCCCTCTGATCTTTGAAGAGACGGTTAAAGTTCCCAGGAAATGTCTCAAGACATGTGCCTTGGAATATCCCACTGGGGTTTTCAACCTCAAATATTGCACCCACTCTTCAAACATAAAATGTCCACCCATGGCTTGTCCTGCGTCTGAAGGGATCCCTCTCCTTGCCACGTCTGCTAACACATCCCCCCTGGCTCCCAGGCCATCCTAGACTCCCAGATATCATATGAACTGCCTGAACAAACCTTCTTGGAGTTGTACTCTCCCCCCTCTTTAGGGCACAACAAACCTTATCTCTGTCCTGGAATCCTAGATGTCTCCCATAAGGACCCTGTTCAATTTTTGGTAGCCAACCTGACTGCACTCCCCATGACTGTGTCTAGGGGGCAGGTTGTTGGATATGACAAGTTTTTAGGCGCTCCTGATGTCCTGTCTCTTCATCCCTTTGGCATGTTCCAAGATTTTAATCTACGTGAGGATGAGCCCCAAGTCCTATCCTTGTTCACTGCGCAAGACTTTCCACAGCTGTCCCTGGTTCAACAGAAAGAGGTGCTAGACCTGCTAGACCAATTTTCTGACATCTTTGCTAAAGACAGTACTGACTATGGGTTAGCCAAAGATGTTATCCATCAGATTTACACTGGCAACACCCCCCCTTCTGTGTTAAACCATATTGCCGCAGCCGCGTGGAGGACGCCCAGGTATCTAAAGAGCTCAAGCAACTGTTAGACGCTGGGCTGCTGGCGCCTTCCCAAAGTCCTTGGGAGTCCTTCTACTCATCTTAAAGAAGAAAGATAGAGGTCATTGCATTGTGATGGACTATTGCCAATTGAACTCTTTGACCAAGAAGGATTCATACCCCTTACCGTGTATTTGATGATGCTCTCCAAAGTCTTGGAGGCTCTAAGTTTTTCTCTGCAACAAATATGGCATCTGGATACTGGCAAGTTGATCTGTTGCCCAAGGATTGCCAAAAAACCGTGCTCATTACATCTGAAGGGCTTTTTGAGCCTACTTGTATGCTGCAGGGACTCTGCAATGCCCCAGCCACCTTCCAAAGGACCATGGACTCCATCCTCCGCAACTTGAAGCTGTCATGAGTCCTAGTATATTTGGATGATATAACGGTTTTCAGTGCTACCTTCATAAATCACCTGGATCATCTCAAAGAGGTGTTCATTAAGATTCAAGAAGCTGGCCTCAAGCTAAAACCTTCCAAGTGCGCCTTCTTCAAAGAGCGTCTTGAATTCTTGGGCCATGAAGTAACCCAGATAGGGATTCTCCCAATGACTAAGAAGGTTGAGGTTATTGACAAAATGCTTCTGCTCACCAACCTGCAAGAGGTACAAGTCTTTATAGGGATGATGGGCTACTACAGACAGTTTATCCCTGACTTTGCTGATACTAGTGAGCCTCTAGTCCAACTGTTACATAATGCTCCTTTTGAATGGACCGCCAGTCAGCAGCAAGCCTTTGAAACCCTTAAGCAAAAACTCAAAGAGGCGCCAATCCTAGTGTATCCTGACTATGATAAGGAGTTCATCCTATATATTGACGCTAGCAATCTTGCTATTGGGGCTATCCTGGCTCAGCTAGACAATGAGGGTGTAGACCATCCTGTGGCTTACACTTCCTGCATGCTAAACAAACATGAGAAGAATTATAGTGTCACAGAGAAGGAGTGTCTTGCCGTGTTACATGCAGTCAAGAAGTTCTGCCACTACGTGTATGGTACCCATTTCACAGTTGTCACTGACCACACTTTGCTTAAATGATTACAATAACTTAAGGAGTCAGAAGAGCGCTTAGCCAGATGGGCCCTACGTCTGCAAGGTTACGGCTTCACTGTGCTCCATTGCCCTGGGATACAACATCATAATGCTGATGGGCTATCCAGAATGCACATTCTTGCTTTACATCCTGCAGAGGCTGACCAATTGTAAAAAACTAATTGGATAACCTTCTTCTTGGGAGAGTGAAACAGAAGAGGTCCAACTGGCTTTATCCAGGCTATCTGAAGATACCCTCATACATGGCAATCAACTCTTCAAAAAGTTATGAGATCAGTATCTACCTATGTACAATCCAGTGTTTGCCTCTCATTGGTGTTGCAAGATCATAAAGAGACTGGGCATGGAGGCATCACTAAGACTTTTGACTGGCTTCAGAAGAATTACTTCTGAGAAAATCTTTGCCTGCTAATCCCAGACGTCATAGCTAGTTGCCACAACTGCCAACTGCAGAGGCCTTGAGCTGTTGCCCACAAGTTCAAATTAGTTCCCCCTCAATATGCTTTTCATACTGTCAGCATTGACGCGGTAGGTCCTCTCCCCTGCTCACGTTCTGGGTGTTGCTTTATCCTGATTGCTGTTGATCACTTCAGCAAGTGGGTAGAGGCTTGCCCTAAAAAGGACATCACGGCTAAGTCAACTGCTGCCTTCCTGTTACAAGATGTTTTTTACCGCCATGGCTGTCCTCAAGTGTTGCTCTCAGATAATGGGGCTACTTTCAATGCCAAGCCGTTAACCTCTGTTGTCGAAGCTTTGGGGTCCCACCAGTCCTTCTCTGCCCCCCACAACCCTTCTACAATGTGGCTGTCAAGCGTGCAAATTCAACACTGGTCTCTATCATAAGAAAGCTCACCTACTCTGACGCTGCTAATTGGGACCTATACTTACCTGCTGCTCTCTTTGTGTATTTCCTTAGCAAACATTGTATCACTGGATAATCCCCCTTTGCTATGCTGTATGGGCAAGAGGCTACTACCCCATTGCTCTTGGGGCCCCCCTGCTTTCCTCTGATAAGGCCATGAATCCTGACAATCACATCAAGGATCTAGTCAACTGCATAATTGATATACAAGCCACTGCCTACACTTCTGCATATAAGACTAAGATGCTTGAACTTTCTCCAATAATGCTGGACGCTCCCCCTTGCCTGAATTTGATGTTGGCAACCGTTTTCTTTACTACCAACATAGAGTAGGTGGGCGCTCACATAAGCTGGACACTCTGTGAACTGGTCCTTTGGAAGTGACCTTCAAACAAGGGTCTAAATACATTATAAGGCTCCTCTCTGGTGTTTGTCCTTTTGCTTGAGTGCATGCCAAGTTCCTCCGCAAGTACCACCCCCTAAGGCCAATATAGGGGAGGACAATGTTGTGAATACCGCTATTCACCATGTGTCAATTTTGCCTTTGGTGGGCCATTTCAAAGACAAATCTCTTTCGTTTGCTTTTGCCTCTTGAAATGAGTTGATGACTGAATCAGGAAATACAATTGTTTGGTTTCTTGATCCTGCGCAACTAACTTGCCCCACTCATGCTAGTGGTAAGTGATCCTACCATTCTAGTAGTGTTTTGTGGTATTCTTAACCACTATATATTCCATTTCATATTCATCAATAAGGATTAAGTTCTATTCACATTTTTGTCTTTGTGTCTTCAGTACTTCAGCGCCTCTCTCTAGCCATGACTAGTAGAGATTAATCTTCCAGGGCTGCAAGGTAATCACATAGCCTTCCCTGTCATCTAACCAAGACTTAGTACAAATCTAATCCTAAGGTTAGGATTCCCTGTTATGTGTCTGTGTTGCGCCTCAGAAAACAACAGCCAACATCACTTCAAATGTGTTAATGTTGGCTGCCCAGCAAGGCTCACAACTTATGGGTTCACCAGATTTAAGGCCCTTACTGTTAACCATAACTGCGCAAAGCCTTTTGACCCTCTCTATCAAATTATCTGCCGGTTTCTTTGCCAGGTGATCCCAACCACAAAGGATCAAACTGCAACTGAGGTTGTCAACAATGCGCTCCTTAATTTAAATAATATCCAACTAGCAACTGCTGGTGGTGCCTCAAAATTACAGAGATATCTCACTGATCAGAGATATGCTCTGAGCACTGAAGGTGTCAGTGCAAGCTCCATTAATCAATTGATCATTACTGAGGAGCAAAAAATATCTCACTGCAAGGAGAGATTCAACCTTCATGATGATGGTCAACATGTCCCAGAGCATATCATCTGCTTTGCAACAAGCCAGGATCTGCATAACCTCCTCAAGTGCAAGACCTGGCTTGCAGATGGAACATTCTCAACCTGCCCAAAGCTCTTCAGCCATCTTTAGAATATCCATGGGCAGGTTAGAAATCTGGCTCTTCCCCTGGTCCTCTTTTTCCTCCAAAATAAGAAGCAGTAAACTTATGTCTGGGCACTTACACTTTTTAAGGCCAAACTGGATGAAATTCTCCCAATTATTGAAGAAAAGCCCAAGGATACTAGAGGGTGCAAGGAAAAATCCATCTCCCAAGAAGAAGACGCTCCCATCCCAACCAAGAAAAAGCCAGAAAGCCTTCCCTACAACAAATATCTGGTAGTGGATTTTAAACAGGATCAGGCAAATGCCTTTATTAGTGTCTTTAACAGCTCCCCTCAGGGATGCTACTTCCACTTCTGGCAGGCACTCTGCTGCTGCCTCCAAAAGTGCTCCAACCTCCATGAGCTGGTCTACACTGAAGGCACCAAAGAAGCAAAGGAAGTTTTTAACTGCTTTGCTGCCCTTGCCCTTTTGCAAAAGGATGACACCAATGTCTTTTATGATGCCCTCCTCCACCATTCCTATATCCAGGCCAACAAGGAAGCCTTTGCTCCATTCATTGAGTATTTTGAGACTCAATGGGTTGGCATCTTCCAAGGAGCACACCACATTAGAAAAGGCGGTGACTCAATCACCTGGAACTGCTATAAAGAGGTCAAAGAAGATTTTGATCAAGACCACCTCTTCCCTTGAAGGGTGGCATAGCTAGTTTTCTACAAGGGTTAGGGTTCATAAGCCCAAATTCAATAAGATCATGGTCCATCTCAAAACCCAACAAGCCATCTCTGCCCGCCTCTTTAAGACTGGCATGAAGACCAAGGGTGATCCCCCCAAGATGACCAAAGCGGTGAAAAGTACACTGAAATCAGCAAGATGGTCCTTGCCTACTATCCCAAGGATAGTAAGCTTGAGCATTTTAAAGCCATCTCAGTTGCTCTTTCTACCAATGTTTAAGCCTATTTGCAATAAACACTCCTTTATTTTCTCTCTTATTTCCTTTAATTTTATCATTATTTTAGTTTTATTTAGTATTTGGTACAATTCTATGCTTATTTTATAGTATAGTTTATAGTTAAAATATATAAAATAGTTTATTTTGGGATTATTTTAACTTTTGGGCTTTACACAACTATGTTGCTACTAATTGACCTCATTTTTTACTGCAGATTTGAAATTCTGAGGCTTTTTTAAGCATAGAAATGTTTTTTGAATTTTTATTTTTGTGAAATTTTTGGGTAATTTTTGGAGTTCAAAAAATCTAAATTTTTAAAACTGTTTTTTCTTAGTCAAAATGTTGTAAATCAAAATGGCATTTTTACTGATAAATTTAGATAGCAGAAAATTGAGATGGCATTTTTTGAGATGCTGTTTTCAAAATGGCGTGTCCTACCAGCGGGAGAGGGCGTCTGCTATGGCAATCTTGGCCCCAGGGTTGTACCATATGAGCATGTTGAATCTCTTTAAGAGCTCATCCAGCAGGCTTGACGGCGTGACAGATTTGCTTGAGTTTTGAAATATATGAGCAACTTGTGGTTGGTTAATGTGTGAACTCTTCTGCTGTTCTAGGTAACAGCGCCATTTGACTAGACAATGCACAATAGTCAACAGTTCATTGTTGTGGATAGGGTATTGACACATGCCATCTGTCAATTTTTGCAATTCATAAGCTATGGGCAGGAAGTCACCATCATTATTTTTGATTCATAGTACTCCCCCAATGGATGCATCTAGGGCGTTGGTTTCCATTTGGTATTCCCTGTCACGTTTGGGGTATTGCGGGATGGGAGCTGTTATGAGCTTCTCCTTGAGGCGTCTAAAACAGAGGTCATGTTGGGGGGTCCACATAAACTTGAATTTGGCGCCTGTTATGGCAGATAAGGGGGCAGTCAAAACTCCACAGTCAGGTATGAAACAGTGTACATAGGCCACCATCCCCAAGAAGGTGCAGAGTTCCAACTTATCCTTGGGTGACAGCATCTTGCATATGACCTGTATCTTTTGACTGTTGGGTTTGATGCCGTCTTTTGAGACTATGTGTCCCAGGAAGGGTAATTGCTTGCAGAAGAACTGGCACTTGGAGGGCTTGGCCAACAGTTTGTGTTGTGCCAGGGTAGCAAAGACTACCTCAGGTCACTGTGGTCTTGTTCTACCAAGGGGCTGTAGACAATGATGTTGTCTATGTAGACTAGGGCATGCTTGCCTAAGTGTGGCACAAATACTTTGTTCATGAAGGTCACAAAGGTGAACGGGGCGTTTGTCATGCCAAAGTTGAGCACCACACATTTGTATGAGCCGTATTTAGTGCAGAAGGCTGTTTTGGGGATGCCTTCCTCCTTGATGCAAATCTGGTTGTAGCCTGCAGTCAGATTAATCTTGGAGAAGACTGTGGCTCCTCCCAAGGCGTCAAAGAGCCGTCAATCAGTGGTAGTGGATAAAAATTCTTGATGATAACTTTGATTAGGGCTTGGTAGTCTGTGACCAGATGCAGGGTACCATTCTTCTTGGCCACAAATAATACGGTGGCCCCAAAGGGAGACTGTGAGGGGCAGATAAGACCTTTTTCCAATGCCTCCTTGAGATAGGTGTGTAAGGTGTTGTCTTCATTTGGGGTCAGCCTATAGATAGGGTGCGCCTTGGGTACAGCCCCCTTGAGTTGGATGGAGTGCTGGATATGCTTCTCAGGAGGTAGCCCGGGCAGCGTTCCTTGAAGATTTCTGGATGGTGGGCCACAATTTTGCAGTCTTGAGGCGTGGAAGTATCCTGGTGATCTTTGAAATGTATGATCTTGTACTGGCAGGAGTCCCAGTCAATTGCCTTCAGGTTTTCCTTCTTGCCCAAGGTCTCCGTGATGTGTACAAAGACGTGGTCACATAGGAGTTGGTCCACAGAGTCAGGGTAGATCTGGTGGTTGACACCTTCACACTTGATGGTCAACACTGAGGTTGCCCAGTCTATGTGAGGATTTTTCTTTTGCAGCCAGTCTAGTCCCAGCACAATGTCAAACTTTGGGAAGTCAATGACAGGACCTTGGATGGTGGAGTGGAGGTTCTCAAGCATGACGGAGAAGGAGGCAGTTTTCTTTTTCACAGCAATGTGGTGTTTGTCAGCCAGGACCACATTTTTAATCTGCAAAGGATTATTGGTCAACTTGAAATTATCCAAAATACTACTGTTGACCAGGGTTCAATCTGCGCCTGAGTCCAGGAGTGCTGAGCCTGTATAACTGCAAAAGCAGAAAGGATAGGACATCAGTTTATTGGGATGTCTGGCAATGGTGTATAGTGCTGGGTCCTCCAAGGGTACTTGGATCATTGGACATTGGTCCACATCCTCAGGTTGGTACTCATCATTGGGCAAGTCAGGAGTTGTGTGGGGAGAGCTTGGCTTGCTTAATGCTCTCCCTGGGCTTTTCCCTCATCTTGATTGCTTTGTGTGGCAGTGATATGGAAATGGGTAAAATTTGACTGGCCATTGTTTCCATTCCCATGTCTGTTTGAGCTTTTGAGTTTAATATTGGTGTTATTCCCGTTGTTTTCAGGGGTGGTTGAGTGGAGCGCCCACCTGTGTAGGAATCCTTAGGTCTCTCTTGTTTTCTAATTTTTGCCTTATGAAGGGCGTTGTAGGTTTATTCTGCTTTCTCCGCTTCCCGGTACAGACTTTGTAGGTTGGTCACTTGATTTAGGTTCACGTGTCTCATTACATGAAACTTGAGGGCGTTGTAGTACATGAGTGTGTGGCTGGGGTCTCAAAGGTCATGTTAGATGGTGCAAAAAGTTGGAGTTCCTTGTAAGTGCGGGTGAGTTCCTTCACAGTGCCTGTCTGGGTTAGGTTCTTTACCTGGTGTATGATCATAAGCGCCGTGTCCTTGAGCACAAATCTTGCCAAGAAGTCTTGCTTGAAGGTATCCCAGTTCTTGTTGGCGTGTTTTTTGTGTCACTTGTCATACCAGGTGCCAGCGTTGTGGGTCAGGTGGATGGAGATTTCTGCAATCCAAAATTGCTGTGAGAATTCCATCTGGGCCAGCTTTCTCTGGGCGGACTGGAGCCATGCGGCAGCATTGTTGTTGTTGGCCCAGGCAAAAGGTTCTAAGGCAACACTTTGCAGTCTTTGGGCTATGTAGGTGGGCATGGCGTTTTTGTCGGTTGGTCACAGAATGGAGGAGAGAGCCTGAAAGAACCCTTGTGCTGACATGGCGTTGAAGGCAGATAGTGGAATCACGTGTTCTGGTACAGGACAAAGCCATCAAGAAACTTGGCAACAGGAGTGTACAGGGTCTAGTCCAGTGGGAGGCCAGACATAATTCTGTCAAGGATTTGTTGGCTGCGGCGCATGCGGGCAACAGGCGGCATTTTTCAAGATAAGGTAGGATGGAGAACCTACCTGTGCTACCAATGTTGTAACTGTGCTGTTTTAGTAAAGTTACAAGGGGAAAAACATTTAGAAGCTAGATAATATTCTTTATTGTGAGATAGTGATTATATAGTCATAGTGAATCAATTGATAGTAGAAACATGATTGTTGATCACATGGTTGGATGGAAGAAGGGGATGGCTTGATCCTGGTAATGAGTCAAGCGCCAAAACAAGGTATCCACTGTAAGGGATCATCATCTGTTCATGTTGTTAGATTTGGTAATTCAAGTTGACTTCCCAGTCCGGCTTTGAGTGGTTGGATAATTGTATTTTGGGTCACAAAACCGCTTGTTTGGAACCTTGCTGGTGGTTCAAGCCTGCTGTTTTGACATAACTAGCAAAAAAACATAGGAGATTTTGAGTTTTGAGCTGACAGTGACCATGTTGACATTACTATTGTCAAAATGGGCGCTGTTGCCTTCCAAAGTACAAAGATCACAACAGAGCTGGCCTAGGCTGACTTGGGAGTGGTTCTGGAAACATATTGGAGAGTTTTTATGCTCCAGACAGATGGATGGCCAAGTGCTTAGAATCTGCACCACTATCAGCAATACCATTATCTAATGAGTTTATGGAATCACATATTTCATCCTCAGAAAGAAGAGGAGTTAGTTTTTGCCTTCATGGGGCAGGCACATGCAGTAGCAGCAGTTGTTTGAACATAATGGCCTGGGGCGCTGATGCTCAGGCAGAAACTAGATGAGGGTAGGTAGCCCATAGATGACACCTGCTATTTCTCCAGCATGGCAGTTTGTTGCAGAGTAAGTGGCCCCTGATGATGAAGGTGAGAAAAAGCAGAAGAACCAGTCCAGGACTGTCCTCTTTCCTCATAAAAATGATTGCAGGGGTGAGGGCTGTTGGTTGGGAAAGACATGGGTGCCAATGTCATAAGAACTAATATATACTTTTAATATTAAAAGTTAGTTACCTTATAATTTCAGCTCTTTGCTACTGCACCTAATTGGTAAATTAAACTTTTAACATAAGGCAGACACAAAAGATATAAGGACAAAAGCGGTTTATTTATATCATAATCAGGAAGGTTATATATGAAGAGTTTGGGATTGAGAATCAATTGGCTGGCAGGAGGTAATGTTCAGAAGCAGATCCAATAAAGAAATGGAATGCAGTGGCACATTTATGAAAAAAGTAGCAACAGAGCCATCATTTTCATGCAGGTATCTAATTTAGGGAAGTGGCTCTGTATTGCCACAGCCTAAGCTACAATGCTCAGAAACAAAGACCAAACAATGTGCACTATTAATAGATGACTCAACTACTACATCAAGCAAGGCTAAAGTTGATTTATCAACCAATTAACTCAAATGCAACCTAAACTATTTACAATTGAGCAATTGGTTTATTTTTCTTATGATAGGTGGATCTATTATTGAGTGATCCACTTAATATTGCACCACAGGGTCTTTATTCTTCAAGCTCCTACATCCTTTAAGTGTGTGATCTGTAGGTACAGGTGTTTCAGTCAAACTTGAGGGTACTTCTCCCATTTGCACTCAGGATGGTCTAGCTCTCATGGTTACTGTTAAAACTTTGTCTACGCCATGATCACTTGCTTTACCCTGTAACTAGAAATAGTTAGTTCCACAAGATTGTTGGATTGCTCATCAATAAGGGACCTTCCAGCTCAAGTATCAAACAAAGCTGTGCCACATTAATATCAAAAGCAAAAAGGGTAAGAGAGCAGTTTATCTCCAGTCCTGGCAGCAAGCAGTATGAGATTGTCAGGTGATAATTGGATTATGATAATTAAACCCATGTCCTGGTCTCTTCACAAGTCTTTCTGTACAAGGTATTGGCTTGCTTAGGTGCTCTTCTGTTATTTTCCTGTACCAGGGGTCTCCTTAGCTCTAAATATGATTGGCTTGAGCACTATGAGTCCCTCTTCTGGGACTGGAGTTGTTAGTGTGTGGGGGTTGCTTGTTGGGGAAAGTATCCTTTTTTAGTGAGCACTCTTCCTGCGCTGCACAGTTTTGTTCAGAATTTTAGCTATCTGTGCTAAATATTTCCCTTCTAGTGAGGTTTTCTGAAGGTTGGGTCAGTTGTTTAACCCAAGGTATCTCATGATTTTAGGATGTGAAGCTGTCATAGAAGTTAATGAAAGTAGAGGAGCCATCAAAGTCCATGCAGCTGGGTGCTCCATCTTGTATATCCTTGTAGGTGGTAATATACAGTAGTTTTAAAAGCTATGGCAATAAGCAAAAACAATCCAGATTTAAACGGAATGAACTCAGATTCAAATTAAATTAAAAATAAATGAATTTATATTGATTTACAATAGATTTGGGTTCATTTAAATTTTGCTTAAATCTGAATTCATTTCGTTTAAATCTGAGTTCATTTTGTTTATTGCCATAGATTTCAAAACTACTGTACCCAGCAATAGTCCTGGCCATCCTGAGCTCCTTGAGTTCCTGGGCAATCATTGTATCAGTATCCTTGAGTGTAGATTTATCAATGAGAGCCCTTTAGAAGAAGTACCTGTTCTCATTTGGGTTGGTTTGGCTTCAAACCATTATCCTAAAAAATTTAGTGGCAATCCCAGTGACTTTGAGTGAGGTTTGCTTGCCCAGAGTCTTTAAGAGGAACCAACCTGTGTGGATTTGGTCTGAGTGGGTTGGATCCAGAGGTGGCAGTTTCTTGCCGTAGTTCAGCAAAAGTACCAATTTCTGTAAAAAAAAGTGATGTAGAAAATTGTGTGATATATTGGATGTCACCTATAGTGTGATTTAGTTCAAAGTTCCTCTAGTGGTGAGAAGATTTAACTGCTTGATGGATATGAGAACATCATTAAAGATAGACAATATGGTAGGGAAAGGATTTCCTTCCTAATAGGCTCTTTAGCCAGTAGGGAGTGCCATTTTCTGTATTCTTTTCTTTAGAGGAATTTCCCTATAGGTAAAGTAGGTATGGATAGCCTACTTCTGCTACCACTGTTATGGATATAATTCTTGGAAGTTTAAAAACATAATAAAGGGAATATAAGAAGGGAATGAAACCTTTATTTGATATGTAAGAGTAGGGTTATAAAGTGAATAGGTAAGCCACATAGTGCCTATATTAATCATGGCAGTCAAGGAGCTTTGTATATCTGGATCTCCCTGGAGCTCAAATGTGTGACCCTGGTGTGTATACATCTTAGGGCCACCTTATTTGGTGGCCAAGATATTTCTCAGGGAAACAGTTTCAGAGGGGGAGTAATAAAATATTTTGCAGCAGCTGTATAATGTTTTATACAGCGGAAGAGCAAGCTTATATGCAGCTTCCAAAGGGTTGATTCAGTCTTGGCGCAAATCTGTCGGATGTAAAGTACATCTTACAAGGTTGTGAAGCTTGGCTATTTAATATGGATCACAGTTGCCCTTGTTAAAATCTATCTAGCATGAGGCTGGATTGAGTATTTTTAGGCGATGCGATATTTATATTAGATATTATAACGGCTATTTCCAATCCGGTAGGATTTGATTAGTTTAGCAGGCATGCTTGTGAAGCTCGCAGCGAGCAGATTTTTATGGAGCGGGTAAATTTATGACCGCATAAAACAGTAGAGTTGGAACAACTATCCTTTTGGGGAGCCTTGAGCAATATAAAGGTTGGTTTTGGAAAAGATCATATTTCTAAATTAAGACTTCCCTGGCTGAAAGCTATGCAGCCTAAATAGTGGGATTGGGACGATTTCTTGTATTCTCAACTATCCGACTTGAAGGAGCTTAGGGTTGAACGTAATTCCTTATTGGGAAAGAGTTAAATTCATCACAATGGGTCAATTCATTTCTCTTTTAGCTTAAAACTTATACAGCTGATGAGAGTGGGATTTTGTGGTAACAGTTGATTCTGGAAAATATAGGCTTGTATCTTTGGGGATTTTTAGACAACTATTTATCCATATTAGCAGAGCCCATGTGTTAAAATCTATCGCCACAATCTTGTATGTTCTTATTAGGGTTAGGCAATCACAGCTTTTTAAATCGAAATAAAATATTTCAACCAGAAATTTGTATTAAAAAACGTACCCTATCCAACCCTAGTTTTGTTAAAAAAGTGTGGTGGGTTAATATTAAATTTATGTAGTCTTGATTTACAGATCATCTGGTGATTAATCAGCCAAGCTTTGTTTAGTAGCGGCTGATAAATTTAGAGTAGATATTTATAGATGATAGGCATGATAAAAGGGATGCAGCTGCAAGGAAGGGAATTTGCAATGTTCGTGAGTAGAGCAATGAGTAATCTCGTGCGGAATCGGATCCGGCGAATGTTCACGCTGGTGGTGGTGACGCTAGTGTGGGCCAGTGCCATTGTCCCTCAGCTTGTGATGCATACGGTGTTTAATGAGAAGTATATGGAAAGTGATATTGTCGCGAGTCAGATGGAGTCCAAACCCGGGATAATTATATGGGCCTTCTTCCGAGGGTTCAATCCCGCCACTACCGATGTCACGTTGGACATTGGTGTGACGCTGTTTCAAACCGGCACCGAAGAGATGAAAGTTACGATTGGCAGAAACAGCTTCAACATCAGCGCCACTGACGCCAGAAGGATCAACATCCCCGCCTACCCCGTCGACAACAAAGATATGACAGTCTACCCCATGGACGAGTACGAAGAGAGCTGCACAATCACTGCGAGCTATGCCAGCGGTCACCCCGCAAACATAGCCTTTGGTTTGATCGGAAACGACCAAACTTACAGGCTACATCACAAACTAACCAAGCCATCCAGCGACGAAATCAAGATCACCTACCGCCTTGAACGCCACGGCTCAACAAAGGTCATGTGCCTACTGGTATTCCTGATCAACTGGCTGCTTGCGCTGGCAATGATCAACTTGACTGTCGACAATCTGCTTTACAGCCGCGACACGCCGCCGTCGATCATCCTGGCCGGATTCACCATCGTCTTCTCCCTCCCCGCCCTGCGCAAGAGCCAGCCCGGCATCCCCGAAGTTGGAAGCATCCTTGACTTGGCCGGCTTCTTCTGGTAATCCCAAACTCTTTAAAAGCTAATCTTTTAGGGGCATGGCGATCATATCCTCCTGCTCCTGCATCATGTTGTACGCGTGGGCCTTCCGATGGAAGCCCGACAGCCACCGCCAAAACAGCCAACCCCAGTACCTGGACCGCCAGACATCGCCTCATCGACTCCCGTATTCCGGCCGAAGCTCATCCGCTTCCCGATGCACTTACCCCTACTAACTTCCACCATGGAATGAAGCCAAATGCTCAAAGTTTTCAAGTTTAAAAATTAAAGAATGTGGAAAGCCAATCAGAACTTAGCAACCTTTACAGGCATTCATTTACAATCTTAGAGCTCAACTTGCCAAGAATGTCATCTTTGATGACAATCTAAACAAACCGAAAGCGATTATTTCATAGAAAAATACTGATAATCCTTTATTGCTCCCACCCAGGAAAACATTTCCTTAAAAACTGGCCTTAAATCATCGCTGTAACCGAGTTGAATACCTCTTCTGGCAACATATTTTACAGCGCACAGGGGCACTCAATGAACCACCCAGGGCATATCAAACAACATTCCACCTCCTGCCCCAAATATCAAAACAAAGGACAATACTTACTAGTAAAGAGCAAAGTCAATTCCAACCAAACACCCTGAAGAACTGATTTGAAACCCAAATAATACTGGGATTGTGCCACCATACCACCCCTTGTGGCCCTGCGGCTACTATTTATAGTATATTAACTGTCACTTCCCAATAAAGCTATTATCTTATCTTAAGTCCCCGTCCTTATCCTTTGGACTGTTGTCCCCCCCAAAAAAATACTGAACTAAAATTAGTTCTGTTACAATAGCAGTAGCAGTGGTAGGTTCAATTAATGTCCTACCTTTAAGAAACCCCCTCAAAAAATGACAGAGTGCTGGGTGTATAGCTACCCCTCACCAGGAAACCTTCCTACCCATCCCTGATGAAGAGATTCCCAAAGATCACATTGTTTACCAGGACCAACTCATGCCAACCAGTGTTTATAATCAACTCTTCCTGGGACAACACAGCATTAGTGTCACCCTTCCCCAGTCAGATCTCTCCCAAAAAAATGCTAAACCTACAGTTAGAGTCCTTCACAGGCAGTATACAGGATGCCAACATAATCAGTTAGTTGCATCTCACAGAAACCCACCTTTATGCCTGTCAGGTACTAGAACCCATACAGGTTGCCACAGCTTCAGGATGCCTTGTTAATCCTGCTGCCGCCTGATTCACTACATGGGCAAGTCACAAGTCCAAGTTTACCTGGACCTCCTTCAAAGAGGTGGCCAAACCCTGCTACAGTGAAAACATTTCTCCTATCATGATAGGGATACCCCTGTTAAGAATCAAACATACTGGAAGTGTTACAGAGTATCTCACTGCCTGGTAACAGGCACTTGTAGATACCCAAAAGCCATAACAAACAGGGATTTCATACTCCTTGCACTTGCTATCAATGGGTTGAACTACCAGGTCTGTAAGTGGTTACCTATAGGGCACTGAACAACTGTCAGCAATTGCTACATGACCATTTTAGAAGTAAACCATCAGGCCATCCTGGGATTCTGGAGAACTAATGAGTTGACTGCTCTGCCCAGTACACACCTAGAAGCACCCACAATCAAGCCCGCCCCTGCCAGCAAGGTATCTGCAACAAGCATTCCAGCAAGGGAGAGCTCCAGAAAGCACAGGTCAAGATTTTGTGAAGAGCCTAGGGTTGCAGGCACAGGAGGCTTCACATCCCACTGGATCAACAAGCTTGATCTCCCTTGACCAAAATCCCTTGCAGCTACATCCTACACAAGCTTTTAACCCCTAGGTGTCTTCCAAGTACACCCCAACAGCCCTATCTACAAGCTAGCTATACCCAAGATAACATCACTTTCTTGGTGTACCCCTTATGTTTGCATGGCAATACCCACAAGCGCTTTGTATACACCGGAGCTGGCCACATGTGCTGCTCACACCTGGGGCTGATTTGCAGTGTGGGCTGATGGTGTCCAAGTAGAGGTTGTTTATCTAAGGGAGGCAAATGATTGTTTTTTTATGTTGTTCAGCCCTGGTGGTTGGTGTTTTCTCTTTATGCCTTAGGATGCTTGTGGGGTTCCTGGTTGCCAGTCCCCAAATTGTGTCCTGGGTCATAGCCAGGGACCAGCTTGAAGGAGTTATCATTTACTAGTAGAGGGTGGTGGCTAGCTAGAAGTTTGTACTTGGCCTGAATTGATGCAAACTCTTCCAACACTTTTCCTATTACTAGGCGGATATCCCCACCATGAACTTCTACTTCAGCTGGTGCTAGACCTTCTGTAGGTCTTTACCAGTCTTTCAGCAACCTATTAAGCTCATTCCCAATGAACTCCTGTCTTCTATCTGTCATTTCAAGGTGTTTAGTTAACCTTTCCCACTCTTCCTGAGAGGTCTTACTAGTGGCAAACCTTCTAAAAATTTGACAATAAATATCTTCTTCCCCTTGACCAGGGTAAAAGATGTGGGGCAATTCATTCATGGGAGTTATCTGTACTACTTAGAACTTTGGGCAGGGGTCAAATAGGCTTTTATTCATGGTCAGGAGAAAGATCCCCTAAGAAACCTTCTGGTATATTGCCTGGGGGTCTGGGAAACAATAGGGTTTTGCTAATACCTTGGAGTCCTCAAACAAATATCTTGTACTCCTTGTACTTGGACTTGGGCTCCTGCTCTTGAGTCTTGGGCTCCTGTACTTTGCTCCAGCTCTAACTCTTTATCTCCAGCTCCAGCTCCTTTGTTTTGAGCTTCTGCACTTTTATCTTGGGCTTAAGTCCTCTGGGTAGTCCTTGTGGCCTTTTTAATCCACTTGTGTCAGTCCCTGAAAAGCTTAGATAGCTTTCCTTTTTATAGCTACTTGTTTCAGTCCTGATTTCCTCTCAGAACTCTTGTTTTCCAAAGCTTAAACTATCCAGTTTTACCTTCGCTAGAATATATTAAACTCTATAATGTACTTCAGCCAATGAAAACCCTGAGTTTTCTGCTTCATTTCCTCATTTTTTAGGCTTTAACTCTTCAGTTAAAGCCCTCAAAACACTGATCAAACAGGCTTTGACATGCATACAATCAGAGCTTGGATTTAATGGTTTTTCCAAACAGTTCACCTGAAAGACTTGCTCTTGACCATGATTCAAACCCGGTGCTGTCTTGCTCCAGATAAACAACTGCTCCACGTTTCAAACGGGTTTGGCTGTAATTCCCGTTATGTTTCTCCAGAGAAACTCAAGCGCTTTTGCCTATGTTTTACTTAATGGATTTTTGAACCCTTGATTCTTCAATGTTTCTCTGAGTTTCTCTGCATTTTCTAAAAATTTCAGCACTTCAAACGTGCCTGTTGCTTGCTCTTTGCCTTTCCCAATCATTTTGGCAAAATTCCAGCATTTGTTCTCATAGTTTCTCTGTCCTGTTTCTGGCCTCTTTCCAGACTGATCACACTCAATCATTTCTTAATAAATTCACAGTTTAAACACTGTAAATACTTTCTCCTTTTCTTTCTTTCATTTATATGCTAATTAATTCAATCTTTTTATCATATTTTTTGTAGCCTTAATTAATTCTTTTACTGCTTCTTTCTTATCATTTCCTCTTTAAAAAGTCCAAAACAAGCATTCTAACTCCTTTATTCATTCCAGATAGTCCTTTTCAGCAAATTCCCAGTTTCTCAGCTAGTCCTGCACCATGATCTTGTGGTCTTTCAGCTAGTCCTTCACCATGATCTTCTAGTCCTTTAGCTAGTTCCTCTTTATCCATCAGCTAGTCCATCAGTCAGTCCTTTCCAGTCCATCAACCAGTCTTTTCCAGGCCATTAACTAGTCCACACTATGCACCACCTAGGTTCAACTGCACTATGAAACATCTTGGTTCCAATCCTCATCGTGATCTTCCACTCCCTCAAATAGTCTTTACTGTGATCATAAAGTCCATCTTACTAGTCTTCACTGTGTTCCCATACCATGAACCACTGTGGTTCCATTGGCAGTCCCCATTACCAATACCTCAGACTCAGGCAATAAGTCTACAAGGCTACTGGCGTTTTACTGGGCCCTTGCAAGTGTTCTCCACTTAGGCCATTCAACCACAGACAATCCTTATGTCTGTGCAGTTGTCTTTACTCACTCAGGCAATTAAGTCTGAGCTTTCAGTTGCAGAGTAATCAAATTTACTTCCCAGAGGCCTGATCATACCAAGTTCTGCAGCTGCTTCCCCAAGCAACCACCCTGGTAACACCCCTGAGCATATTCATGCCCTCAATGGTAGCCTTAGGACCTCCCAAAAAGCCCCCAAGGAAACACAGACAAGGACACCCTACCAGTCTGTTAGGTAAGGTGCTTGCTCACAGACCTTCTGTAAGCGCACAAGGGTAATTGGAGCTATCTTAGCTCATCCCTTCCCTAGAATCCCACATTACCTGCCAGGGTCACATCATTGACCAGCCCTGGTAGCCCGTGTTACCCACCAGGCTGAACCACTCCCCACCCCAAGCAGTCAACATTCTCTGCTGGGTGGAGACACCCTACTAGCCCGCAGCAGCCAAAGTTTCCTGCTGGGCTGTTCCATCACTTGCCTCTTCCCTAGTAGTCAATGTTCCCTACTAGGCCTATACCTGTCTCAAAACCACACCACATTATCAATTCTCAGCATTGGGTCTTTATTTGAATCCAAATCAACCCTTGTCTTCAAAACTGCTTCCATGTGGATTGTCACAGTGCTGATAGAATGGCCTCTCATCAGTAGATCATAAGGAGAAAATGTACCCTGGTATGTATATACCAAGGGATAGGGATACCCTTGTATCAGCTGGGGTGGTAATACATCTGGGTATCTTCCCCCAAAAAGGGGAGAGTAGTTTCTATGTCTATTTCTTATGGGTAGCTTTAAGGAGGGCTATTGCTGATAATGTACAATTATAGGGTGCCTAAAACTGGCATTGTGGTGGCTTAATAGAGAGACATCTGCTGAACTTAACAATTCATTAGATTTCAAGGAAGTAAAGCTGTTTACTTTGTGCCTAAAAGCCCAGGCTAGCAACTTGGGTAGATTGGGGAGTTTATAATCAAGGGATGCCTGGCTCTAGAAGGCCTAGTTGGAGGACACTGATGGTGGCCAAGGAATTTACTCAAAATACATTCTGGGTGATAGGATATTAGTATAGATATAAACAAGCTTGAGGAAATGTTTAATCTAAGCTGAACTATTTCTCCAAAGTCTTTTGCTATTAAAATAAAGATATGAATTGTTTTAGTGATATATTTTCCTTTGATTTTACTGCAAGAGTAAAGATCTATGTAGATTTTTAATAATTTTCAGTAACAAAGCCCTGAATATATATTTCATATGTAAATTGGTTGAGTTTGAAAGCAGTTAAATTTTGTGCTAAAACAAGGAAGCATTTAATACTTTGGCATATAAAATTTCTATACTTTAAGAAGGTTAGGAGGTGAAATCAACTTATTATTTAGATTGTGGTGGAGCTGTGAAAATAATGCAGTTTTCTGTGTTGTAATCATTGGTTTTTTAGGCTTGTTTACTGATAAATATAATTGGTTAAAAGCCAAGATATTAAAGAATGGTTAAAAAAGATCAAGGTAATGTTTTAGAATTTTTAGAATTTTTTTAGAATCTTCTTTTATTAGAGGACAAAGTTAGTACATAATATTATAAGCATTTATTGCAGCATCTACAATTAATCCCTCTTGGAAAAGTAAATCCATGAGTGATTCCTTGATTAATCATAAAGCTGGCAGCACTCTTATAAGCTGCTCATCTTATACAGGGATTAAACCTTCCAAGTCCTAAATAGAACATTAAATGGATAATCACCATGACTACCATGACATACATGAACAGCATATTGCTTCTCATGGTACTATACAATCCTTGAAATTCCTATAAATAAAATATCATTTTCTTCTCAATTTCCCCCCTTATTTTTTTTATATTATTCTCATAATTATATACTCAACAGTGGTAGCACAAGTAGGTTATCCACATACACAACTTAAAGGAAAAATTCTTCCAGAGAAAAGAACCTAGAATATGGCACTACCCACTAAATGGAGAAGATATGAAGAGGATCAGGACATCCCCACAGGATATAATGTCTTCAAAAAAATCCTTGTACCAACCAGACAGTGCAACTTCCTCAGCACACATGGGATCCTGAACCTATCTCCAATTCCCAAAACAACCAAAATACCCAACATTGTATTTCAACACCTGCACTCAGCAGAAATTGAAATGTTCTCAGGACTATGCCATGAAAATGCCAATATCTGGATTCAAAGTGTCAAGGGTCTGGATGTACAAGTATTCCGGCTATTGCCATCACACCTAACATCCAGTCATTGCCCAATTTGGTGCTTTTTCAATATACCATTTGACATACCAGAAATGGCAACAAACCAATATCACATGACTGTCCAGGTATCCAGCAACTTGAACCCATCCAGCACATGACCAGCCCCTGGGTTTGATCCAACTAAAATCCCTGCCACAGCTAAATCTATATAAGTCTAAAGTATTATCCAATAAAATATTCTTCTTCTCTTCCTAATTTTATATTCTAAGCTTCCCCCAAAGGCGCTCCTTATGACTGGTAGCACTACAGTTTTTGACCACGCCAATGAAAGAGAAAAAGACTGAACAGAACCCACCCACCTTTGCCCACGTACTCAACCAGGCCACATCCCAGGATACCTGGAAAACGTACTTCCATACCCACAACATTGATGAAGATATTCCTAGTGGATGCACTGTATTTGAAGGTCTGGTCATGCCCAAAGCATGCACCAAGATAATTCAATACAGTCACTCTCTACAACCACAAACAAACGCACAACCACCTATCACAGGTGAAGTTACCAATACCAAGTACATTGGTATCAACAAATTCTTTGGTAAAAAAAAGAAAATCTCATCAACTGACTAGACCACATAGCCACCAAACTCTGCGCCAGCCACATCCCCCACAAAAAATGGGTCCAGGAAGCCAACAAGCGCCTATACAAGGCCGCAGCTAACTGGTTTGCCACCTGGGTTGGCTCACAAACCAACAACCAGCTTAACAACTGGGAAGAGTTCAAAGCCAACATCACCCACAATTTCTGCGTCACCAAATCTCTCTAAGACATTGCAATACAGCTCAGTGATCTTCCTCAGAAGACCACTATTGCAGCTTATGTCAACAAATTTGAGGAAACTCGCCGTGAAATTCAAAACCCAGCGCAAGCTGACAACGTACATACCATAGCATTATTCATCAACAGAATGAAACCCTCTGTTGCTGCCCTCATCCATCCAGAGGCTAATACCTCCATGCCCACGCTTATTGCAGAAGCCAAGCGTGCAGAAAACGCGCAAACATGGAATATGCTGCACGCAACGGCAATTTCTCCTCAAACAGCAATGGCAGAGAAAAACTCAAATGGTAATAAACTCCAGAACACCAACCATAACAACAGCAACTCCAATTGCAACAATGGCAATTGTAGCCAAAGCGCAAACCGCTCCCGTCCCAAGAAAGAGGACACCACCAAAGTTAACAATGCTGAAGTAGCAACCTGCTATGAATCTCTCCCACATTCTCTAACCTCAAAGGTCTTGAAACAGAGGAACAGGGAAAAGAGGAGGGGTAACAGGCCTACGTGCCCCTGTCTCACCCCAACTTGACAAGAAGAAGTACCAAGGCACAAACTTTGCTGCTCACATCCCATGTGTCCTGCAATCCCCCATTTTTATGAACATAAAAATTAAAGATTGCTCACAACTTCTTGTCTATCCATGCACTTAAAAATCTCATACACATAAAATTCTATTCAACTCTGGTGCACAACACACTATTGTTAGCAAACCTTTTGTAACCAAGTACAAAATACCAGTTGTCAAATCCAACTTCAAATACACCAGAATGGCAGACAAATCAAAAGTTCTACTCAAGGGCAAAACAACTCCTTCAGAATTGACCTCCAAGGCATGCAAACGTCCATCAAAGTACTTGTCATGAACAACATAAACTACAACATTATAGCAGGCATGGACTGGTTCACCCAAGTGAACCCCAGTATATGTTGGAAAACAAAAACCATGACCATCAAATGCAATGGAGTCAATTTCAACATTCTCAAAGAACCCAACAACCTCATTCTAAGAGACACAGTATTTGTCCAAGTCATAAATCAAGATGACTCTGAGCATCTAACCAAAGACAGTACCCTCTACATAATGAGGTACTCCAAACTTAATAATATACAAACACAAAAGATCCAATGCCCAGAACTTGTGGCACTACTAAATGAATACACTCATGTATTCAAGGAAGAACTCACAGAGTTACCCCCCAAATGAGAGGTCAAACATGGCATTGACTTATGCAAAGCCATGCCCAAACCTGCACCCCTCTACAGACTCTCCCCCCTGGAGACCCAAACACTTAAAGCCCACATCAAGGACAATCTAGCCAAAGGATTCATTTGTCTGTCTGAATCCATGTGGGGGGCAGTGGTGTTCTTTGTAAAGAAGAAAGAAGGATCCCTTTGCTTAGTTACTGACTACAGAGCACTAAACGTGAGTACAGTAAAAAATAAATACCCACTTCCCCTCATAGAAGACCTATTTGAAAGGCTCTCTGGAGAAAAAATATTCTCAAAAATTGACCTCACATCTGTTTTAACCAAGTGGAAGTTAAAGAGAAAGACATACCAAAGACTGTGTTCTGCACGCAATTTAGGTTGTTTGATATAAAGTAATGAATTTTGGGATGACAAACGCCCCAGCAACATTTGTCACCATGATGAACCAGGCGCTAAACAGACTCTTGAACACATTATGTTACCTTGACAACATCATCATATTTTCAAAAACAAAATAGGAACACCTCACGCATGTCCACAAGACACTCAATTGACTCGCAAAGCACAAACTATACACTAAGCCTAGTAAGTGCCAATTTATGGAAAAGGAACTCCTGTTCTTGGGCCACATTATCTCTGACAGTGGCATCAAAGCAGACCCAGATAAAATAAAAGCCATAAATAGCATGCAACACCCCACCTCTGTGAAACAAGTAAGATGCTTTCTCAGTACAGTAGCTTACCTAAGGAAATACATCAAAGACTGCGGAAAGCTCACCATACCAATCAATGACCTAACCAAAGGTAATGAAAAAAAGAAATTCATCTGGACTCCAGAATACAACAAAATTTTTTGGCTATTAAAACAAGCTTTGATAGAAGCACCAATCTTGCAATACCCTAATAACAACAGGTGCTACAAGCTTGAGTCAGATGCTAGTGACACTGCCATTGGCGCAGTCCTACGCATCTGCCAGCCAGGGCAACAAGATTTCCTGCCAGTATGTTATAAAAGCAAAAAACTAACAAACACTGAGCAAAGGTACCCAATACATGATAAATAATTGCTAGCAATATACCACACATGCAATAAATGGAGATGTTATCTTGAAGGACACTTAAACGTCCAAGTGCTAACTGACCACAAATCCTTAATCTATTTCAAAACTCAGAATGCACTTGCGTGGCGCCAAGCCAAATGGATGTCCTTGATGGAACAACTTAACCTGCACATCTAATACAAAAAGGGGCAGAGCTGGTCACAGCTGATGCTCTCTCTAGGCTATGCCAGCCAAGAGAGGATCACCCTGACCACCTGGACCCTAACTGTCCCAACTTATACAACACTGAGTACAAGACAAAAGGAAAGGATCCCTCCACACATCAACTAACCCATGATACACTAGTAAGGAATGAAAAACATTTCCACATATCAAATGGCACAGTATACCAAATCATCAAGGATAAACACATCCCATACATTCCAATTGCACAAACTAGTCAACACTATACTAAGACACCACCGTCTTCTAGGACACACAAAGGCTAACAACCTACATCTCACATTAAAAGAGATAAAATGGTGGCCCAACCTGGAGCAAGACATAATTGCTGTTCTAAAGAAGTGCACAGTGTGTGAAAAATACGCCAGAACCAAGGCGCCACAGCTAACAGTCAACCCAGTACCTGACCCCAAACCATTTAAGGTTTGGGGACTGGACGTAGTGGGACCCTTCCCAGAAACCAAAACAAATCAACATTTTCTAATTGTAGCCATCAACTTTGCCACATGTTGGCCCATCTTCTGGGCAACAAAATATCACAAGGCAGAAACAATAAATCAATTCATCAATAATGCAATCATAGCAGACTACAGCACTCCAGACTACATCATAACAGATAGAACAAAAGAGCTAACAGGCCAGGTAGTAAACAGCAATCTAAAAACAAAGAACATTAAGCATTCCACAACATTGCCCTACAGGCCAACAGCAGAGTTGAACGCCTGAACAGCAGCCTTATCAGAACCCTGGAGAAAATAATGGATGGCAAAGCCAAAGACACATGGTCACTCTATGTGAAACATGCATTACTAGTATCACAGGTTTGTACCAATCAAGGGACAGGCTACTCACTGTTTGAAATAACATACAGGTACAAGCCAGAAATAGTCACCCACAATAATCAATCATATGTGAAGATTTCCCTGGGGAAACCTCCCACAGTAGAATAGAAACCAGCTCTACAACACATACGCCTCAAAGCCAAACTGGCAGAAATAAAGAGACTCAAAACTCAAAAGGTAACCTCAACAGAGGACCCACTCCCCATCAATTCCCCTGTCTGGGTCCTAGCTGGGAACAGAAAGAAGCTAGACTCAGTACACAGAGGACCAGGAAGAATTATCAGATACCGACCAGACAGGAACATCTACCTGGTTAAGTTCCAGGGTGCCAAAGAGCCCATCACAAAAAAGTATGACAGATCTTGCCTCTGCCCTAGTAAAGGAGAACACTTGACCCAGTTGGTGCCCACTAGTAAAAAACTCCAGAAACATCAGGCAGCAGCCGTCAAGACAAAGCCCCCTCCTGATGTACCCAAGTAACCCCTTAAGGGAGGGGTGTGTCAAGGGTCTGGATGTATGAGTATTCCAGCTATCACCATCACACCTAATATCCAGTCATCACTCAATTTAGTGCCTTTCCAATATACCATTTGATATACCAGAAATGGTAATAAACTAATATCACATGACTATCCAGGTATCCAGTGACTTAAACCCATCCAGCATATGACCAGTCCCTGGGTTTGATCCAACTAAAATCCCTGCCACAGCTAAGGCTATATAAGTCTAAAGTATTATCCAATAAAATATTCTTCTTCTCTTCCTAATTTTATATTTGAAGCTTCCCCAAAAGGCGCTCCTTATCAAAAGCACAAAAAATAAGTTTACACAAGCAGGCTACCCCCACAAACTCTGGGACAGTGAGATTGCTCTATGCATTACCAGGGCTACCTCCTGTTTTTTGAGTGACTGGTTTGAACAATAACCCAAACATAATTGTCAGTGTTGATACATCTTTGATTAATCTCTCTTATAAAATTGATTTCCTGAGTGACTGAAGAATGTTTCCCCAACTAATCATTAATTTAGTGGCACTATTATCATTCAACCATCTATCACAGGAATCAAACATTCAGGATCCTAAAAGGAAGCAAAAGCTTTCTGCACTCAAATTGGAGACGTGCAGACTACGCTCAGTGGCCCTTTCATACCAATATCCTAGTATGATGTTATAATTGGCTTGAATCATATGAGAAAGACCACACCTCATATCAACTGGAATAGCGCCACCCTCACCATACAAAAAGGCAAGGTGCACCACCATATCTACCCAACTCATCTTGATACGCTCATTAAGGACCATCTATTTGTGAAAATTATGGAAACAAAAGAGGAAACTAATACTAGCAAAATTAATTGGAACACTTGCACATATGAAGTTATCCACTTCAAGAGTACAGAGACAGTACATGAAAGAGACCCAACCAGAGCACATCTAGTCATCAAATTCCCCTCTGTTTTCCAAGAAGCTTTACATGGCCTACCACCTGATTGGGGCATACAACACAAAATTGACCTCAAAGGAAGTGTCCCCATAGCACACCCCATTTACTGCCTTACACCTCAGGAGGACAATGCTTTAAAAGCCTACCTTATCAAATCCCTTGAGAAAGGCCTCATTCAACCATCCAAATCACTTTTTGGCACAGCTGTCTTCCTTGTGGTGAAAAAAGGATAATGTACTCCACCTAGTCACAGACTAAAGGGCGCTCAACAAGGTCACAATTAATAACAGGTATTCCCTGCCTCCAATCAATGACCTTTTTGATGCCCTGGGGGTCCCAAGTCTTCACAAAAATTGATTTAAAAGTAGTCTATCACCAAATTTGCGTGGAACCAGAAGATATCTCAAAGACTACATTAAGAACCAAATATGGGTCTTTGAATGTGTTGTCCGCAATTTCGGTATGACAAAAACTCTAAGAACCTTTGTAATGTTGTAACTGTGCTGTTTTAGCAGAGTTACAAGGGGAAAAATATTTAGAAACTAGATAATAATCTTTATTGAGAGATAGTGATTATAAAGTCATTATGAATTAAGGATAACAAGAAAATGATTATGTTGATCACACGGCTGGATGGTGAAGGGGGCGGCTTGATCCTGGTAATGAGTCAAGTGCCAAAACAAGGTATCCACCGTAAGGGATCATCATCTGTTCATGTTGTTAGATTTGGTAATTCAAGTTGACTTCCCAGTCCGGCTTTGATTGGCCGGGTAATTGGATTGCAGGTCACAAGCCCACTTGTTTGGAACCTTGCTGGCGGGTAAAGCTTACTGTTTTGACACCCCCCAACTGAAGGTTGGCCACCTCTGGGGGTAGGTTGTCAGGGAGGTTGTCAGGAGCCCGGGCGCTGTACTGGACTAGTTATTGTTCTGTGGCAGGCAGGGCGGTTTTGGGTTGCTTTTGTCTTGCTTTACAGGGTCTCAGGCAATCATGGTGTAGGGTCTTGACTTGTTTGTGCTTCCTGAGTCCTTGCACAAGGTAAGTGTTATTGTTTTTTACCTTTAGAATGGTTGCTGATCCTATTTTCTTGGGTTATAGTTTGCTTTTATCAACGTTCATGACCCAAACTTTGTCCCCAACTTCATGTCTATCTCAGATGGGGACAAAGGTTTTTTGCAGAAGTTCATTTTCCTTTTCTGTTTGCTTGCTGTTGGCCTCTATAACTTGAGGGTCTGAGCGCGGGGGGACTTATCTTGGGATTTCCAGTTTGGGCCCTGTTAATGCTTGGATGATATTTGGCTGTGTGCCCTATACCAACTCAAAAGGGCTTTTTCTGGTGGATCTGTTTACTTGGGTTTGGCGCACAAGTAGTGCAGTTGATAGCTGCTTATACCAGTCTTTAGTATCCTGGTGGTGAGCTTGGCTAAGGCTTGCACAAGGCTGCCATTTAGCTGCTCTACACTTCCATTGGCCTGTGGGTGGTGTCAGAAATTGCGGCATTAATGCTATTTCAATATGGCCTTCAAATAATGATATCTGCAAAGATTTGCCTAAATTTGCTTTCAAGTTTGGGAATTCCTTGTTTTCCGTAAATGGGTCTGGGCCAATATCCACCCATTATGGAATACTATAACTTCCCTTGTCTGATCCTAATATGACTCCATCCCAACGTGACCCCCTCTGCCACTCTGTCTATCTAATGAGTGATCACCGTCTCTTGTCTACTATTTAAGTAGAATTAAATCTCCTAATAAAGACAAGTTTATCCACATTTGTGTTAGCTTTAATAATCTTCAAGCTTTTTCCTGTCCTTTCTTCCAAAAGGACTTTCTCATCTTGTATTCTAGGAAATTAAGGTATATGCCCTTAATTTTTCCCTAAAAGCTAACCCAAGGCTAGCTTCAAACCTCAAATCTTTTGTTATAAAGATTTCCTGTTGTGGACTCCTGGATGTTGTCCCCAGGAGTTGAACACAATAAAATGGTGCTCACTTCAGGGGCTGCTAGCCCCTTGGTTACCCCGTTCCCACACTCATTCTCTGTTCCTTCTCCCTTTGTTTCTGAAGTACCCAAACAACCTAAAGTTTCTAATACTCCTCTAGAAGAAGACATCACCAATGCCCCCTCAACTCCCATGGTATTGGTGCTGTCCCCTGGGCCCGCGTGGGCCCCCCTTCCAGCTTTCTCTCTCAATTACAAGCAAGCTTGTGCTGCCGCCTGCTCCACTCTGGCACTGTGGCAATGCACATTATCCCTGGTCTCTGTCCCGGGTATACTTCTGAAGACCTGTATTCCTTCCTCTTGGACTTTGGTCTCTCCCCCCCCGCACTGATGGAGTCCATGGATACAATTGGTGTGTTGGTCAACCAGTTCATCCAACCTGCCCTGGTTCACCATCAACTTACATTAGGATTCCAGAATCAACTATTAGATGCCGTAGCCACCGCCATCTCAAATAATCATGCTCAAAATATGGCCTAGCAATAATGGTCCCACAGTCTCTTTGCATATATTTCTGACAACCAGCGTGACTCACTGGCATCACATAAGTACTTAACCGTTTCCCTGAGCTCCCTTTTTTCCTTGCTCACTGGATACATAAAGGACCAACTATGCAAATTGGATGAGCATCAGGCAGCGTGGTGTGAGCAAATCAAGGCCTTTCTACTAAACCATTGCCAGGATTTTGAGACTCTGGTTAGTGAGCTTAATCAATTCAGGGAGCATGTCAACTCACAACTCAAATTGATAGGAGCTCATGTCAATAATTGGGGCTGCCACCTACAGCACCAGTACAGCATGGATAAGGCTGCACTAGGCAACACTCTATACCAGGTGCTAAATTATGTGGATGACAGGGTAGCCTCTATTGAGGTGACTCCTCCTGAACCTCCTGTCAAGACCCCATCTGATTTTGAAACCAAGGTATGGGAGGCAATTGCTAAACTCAAGGCTACCACTTGATGTCAAGCTTCTGGCAGAACCCCCCTCCAGTCAAACCTATTCCTGACCCTTGCATTGCTTAGCTCACTGAACAAGTAGATACTTTGCAAGGAAAAATTGAGTATTTAAGGCAACACCTCTCTAATTCTGAGGACTTGTCTTCTGAGTCTGAAGATGAAGAGGAAACTGAAGTTGTTAATACTCCCACTCATGGCAATCATGGTTGCTGCCCTGGTTTGGAAGGCCAACCCTGGGTCAACTGCGCACATGCACTGGATCAGCTTGCAGAAGTAACAAATGATGTAGCTGATAGGCAGGATGCATTGGAAAGAGAGGTACAAAACCTCTCCTGCTTTACCAAGACAATTAATGAACAGTTCATCCCCTTGGTTGCTCAGACCACTTCCCTGACTACTCCCCTCAATGGGATTGCTGGCACCTTATCAGTACAACAAATCAAGATTGACAAATTTGGAGTTGCTGCCACCACTGCTAGAGATATTAGTGGGCAGAACAGCTCTACCTTGGATACCCTAGAGGAAAGCCTTCAACTCCTCTGGGCTAGACAACCTGCTGCTGAATCCAAGTTTTAAGGCAATCCTCACATTAACGTCCTCAACCCAGGTGAAAACAGTCAGTCCTCTTCCTTGTCCATCAACCCAAATTACAAACCAACCTTCAAACAGATATTTGATCCTAAAATCTCTACCATTGCTGCTTTTCTAACAATTTACAAGACTGCAATGTGTAGGGCCACTGATGAACTCAAAAAGGAACATATCCTCACCTGTCTCCATCCCACATGCCAAGAAGTGGTGGTCCCCAAACTCCCCTCCATTGTCACTTGGGAGGACATGAAGTGCCTCCTTATTGAGGAGTTTAGAGGAGATCTCATCTTGGAGGTAAAGAAGGATGCATTTATGCACATTGCCTTTAAACCCAAGGAAAACCTGGCTGAGTTTGTGGATTGCTTCTACATTGAAGGCCAACAGTTAATCACCAGTTGTCAGTTAACTCCCCAGGAAGCTTACACGGCTTTTTCAAATGCTTTAAAAGTGAACCAGCTTCTATGCCTACACTTTAAGGCACACAAGGCTTCACTCACCTCCATGAAGAGTATTAAGACGCTCTTGCAAGACATGCATTTGACCCATGGAGGTATAGTGATATGTGAAAATAAAGCTATTAATGCTGGGACTACTTCTTGTACACTGTACATTATGACGCTGTGTGCAGGTGAACAGACTGAGAGACAAGGTTGCCATAATTGTGGCTAAATAAGGCACCACTTGCATACTTGCACTAATCCCCAAGTGGAAGCATGTGACCCCAAGGAACAGGCGGGAAAAGAGAGGTCAGCTTAGAGACAGAGACACTATCTGCTGACCAATCTCCCCCATCTCCCCCTGATCCTCCTTCTGATGAGGAAGCTCTGCCTTTCTCTGGCCCAACTATTCTTCACCTATTCCACAATTTCTCCAGTGATTCAGACCCTGAAGATTCTGATAGTGAAGAATCTGATAGTTATGGATATTCTGGCTGTTCTGGAAACTGTCTCTGTCCTGTACAAGCTTTGCTCTGGGAAGACCACTATCACTTCTTGAGCTCCTTCAAGTGAAGCCAAAACCATGGTGGCTTGCCCTTACCTAGCTCAAGACCATCAAACTCCTGTCTTGGTTGATTCTTCTGAAGAAGCATCCAAGCTAGCCAACACTCTCTTTCAAAACGTAACTGTATCTCTCTCCCTGCAGACTGTATATAAGGAGATTCCTGCCTTAAGGTTTATGTTAACAAAATGAGAGAAAGAGTTGGAGGCTGCACAAGATGTGTTGGCATTCTTGCCTCCCTTTGGGAAAGATACCACCCACGTGGAAGTATCAATCCAAAAGGTTAAAATCAAAGCTATCTTGGACACAGGCTCTCCAGTCAATGTAGTATCTTCAAAGCTAATGAAGAAACTTAAGCTAGCCCCTGACCTCAACTACACTCAGTTGTACGGCACAGCTGGCATGGCACAAACTTGGGCCATTGGTGCCTACTCTGCTCTACCCATCAGGTTTGGGAAACTCCTCATTGCTTCCCCCACTGTAGTCCTTGAAAACAAAAGCTATGACCTCTTGGTTGGTACACAATTTCTTTGAGAGTATAACAGGATTGTGAACTTATGAGATGGATATCTTTTGCTCTTGGGATATGAGTTTAAGAGAAGGGGGCTAAACTAACTAAGTTTGGCTCCCATCCCAGTGAGACAAACCACCAGGATGCTGCCCAGTGGAGAACTGGGACAGCCACTCAAAGAGGGGACCACAGAGAGGACACAGGGGATAGCTGAGGGAAATATGCATTCAGTACCATTGACACCAGACCAGTGAGCAACCAGGGCGTACAAGTGGGGGTGAGAGGAGACAACACAGGAGCCCGTAAAGGCACCAAGTCACTCTTCCCCAGGTCAGAAAAGGAGGGCATTGACACCTCCTCACTTGCAGGAGCAAAGGAGGCATGGTTAACGTCATCCAAATCCAGGTCATCACAAGTCAAGCTCTTCACCACAGCCTCCCCAGAGAACAGAATACCATTTGGAAGATTTAAGAGACTGGAGGGGTCCTCACCCACGAGCCAAGCAGAAGAGGTGATTTTAAACCACAAGTCTGGCAAAGTCAACCATAGAAGCAACACAAATGGGGCCAAGGAAAACACAACAGATTTTAGGACTTGGAGTATCATAATAATGATCTCTGCAAAATTTGAGGGAGATTGGTGTGATTTTTAAAATTTTAAGCAATAGAATAGTGACCAACAAGGGCAGCCACAAGGAGGAAGCCAAGGGGGAGCAACAGATGTGGTTCAGGAAGCTTGGTTGTGAACTCAGGTGTCTTGAGACAGGCAAAAACAAAAGCGGTTTTAAATAAGAAAATTAAAGAAAATTAAAGATAACAGTAGAAATTATATTGAAAATTAGTTAAAATTTTAAGTTTGAGAGCAGGTTTTAAAAGCAAGAGCAAAGAGAAGCAACACCTATACACCAACACCTTTTCCAAAGAAGTCTGAAGAGGTGCTGGGTTCAAAACGGGTTGAGGTAAGGTAAGTTTAAAGGAAATGGCTAACACTTTAATCTTTTAGATGATAAGGACTCAAAACTTAGTTTCAGTCCAAACAAAGTGATCAAAATAAGTGCAACAACCAAAACTTTTAATAAATTACAGAATTGACAAGCAGGAGACCCAAAATCCCCTGGCATTGTTAAAAGGGAATGGGTTGCTAGGGGGTGGTCACATGACTAATTTGACTTGCATTTGGTTGGCTGGGTGATAAAATTTGCTTGCCAGAGCCAGGGGTGCTGGAGAGTTTCAGGGTAATTTCTGCAGATCCAACTGATTGGCTGGAAGGCACCTCAACTAGTTCAGGTTCATTTAACTTTCTAGTCATAGATGTGGTATCATTTGATTGGGCATTCCTGATTTTTTTTTAAGAGAGGACAATACCATGCTAAAAAATAGTCCAAATTAACCAATGTTTCTTTGCAGGCCGGGACAACCAAAGCCAGGGGGTCTGTGGGGTATGCCAACACAAATCTTTCATCCACAGTGTGGGCTAAATCTTTGAGTGAATTAAGTAGTTTTGCCGGACTTTGAGCGGTCTTTTTTGTGTGACAAGGAACAACAGTCCTATCCAAGGCCAAAGGGGGCAGTGAATTTACAATCAAGTCCCTTTGATTTTTGAGGAACCTCTGAGCCTCCCAGGAAAACGTCTTAAAACTTGTGTGCTTGAGTACCCCACAGGTATCTTCTCTCTCAAGTATAGGACTCACTCCTCCAACATGTGCACCCCCTCCTCCTTCCTGCCCTGCAGAAGAAGGGGTACATCTTCTTGCCCCAGCAGCTATCACCATTCCTCTGGGCTCCCAGGTGGTGATTGATTCTCAGATTTCTTACAAACTACCTGAAAAGTTGTTCTTAAAACTCTACTTTCCTGAATCCCTAAGCTGTAAAGAACCCGGCCTGTGTCCTGGGATTCTAGATCAAACCCACAAAGAGCCTGTACAAAACTGCTTGCTAACCTGATGGCCCTGCCCATGCAGGTGACCCAAGGCCAGGTTATAGGGCATGGTTGAATACTGGGGGCAGAACAAGTGGTATCCCTCTACCCTTTTGGAACTTTTAGTGATTTCAATCTACCTGAAGACAATCCTCAAGTTCTCTCCTTATTCACTGCTTCTGACTCCCCCCAATTGTCTCCCATCAAACAAAAAGACATGTTGGACCTGATCAATCAGTTTAGCAACATCTTTTCCTCTGGACCTACAGACTATGGCCTAGCTAAAGGGGTCATCCATCAGATTGATACTGGTGATGCACCCCCCTTTTGTGCCAAACCATACTGCCATAGTAGGGTAGAGGATGCTCGGGTATTTAAGGAGCTTAAGCAGCTCTTAGACACCTGGTTACTAGCTCCTTCCCAAAGTCCTTGGGCTTCCCTGTTACTGATTCTCAAGAAGAAAGATGGCAGACATTGCATTGTAATGGACTATCACTGCCTGAACTCTCTCACTAAGAAAGACTCATACCCTTTGCCTAGAATTGATGATGCACTTAGACGGCTGGGTGGTTCCAAGTTTTTCTCAGCCATGGATCTAGCCTCTGGATACTGGCAAGTTGACTTATCTCCTGAAGATAGAGAGAAGGCTGTGCTTATCACCTCAGAAAGCCTTTTTGAACCCACTTGTATGCCCCAAGGACTCTGCAATGCCCCTGCTACATTTCAACGGGCTATGGACTCCATCCTACGGGACCTGAAGCTCTTTTGTGTCCTTGTATACCTTGATGACATCAATTTATTCAGTGCTACCTTAGCCAATCATTTGTAACACCTCAAGGCTGTCTGCATCAAGATCTGCAAAGCTAGCTTGAAACTCAAACCCTCCAAGTGCTCCTTCTTTAAAGAACAACTTGAGTTCTTAGATCATGAGGTCACTCAAACGGGAATCTGTCCCATGAATAATAAGGTGGAAGCCATTGACAAGATGCTACCTCCCACAAATCTGCAAGAGGTCCAAGTATTCCTTGGTATGATGGGCTACTACCAAAAGTTCATCCCTGACTTTGCTGAACTGAGTGAACCCCTTGTCCAACTGCTTTGCAACGTCCCCTTTGAGTAGACTGACAGCCAGCAACAAGCATTCAAAGCATTGAAGGCCAAGCTCAAAGAGGCTTCTATCTTGGTCTATCCTGATTATGATAAAGAGTTCATATTGTATACTGATGCTAGTGGAGTAGCTGTGGGTGCCATCTTAGCCCAGCTTGACAACAAAGGCATGGATCAACCTGTAGCCTACTCTTCACAAGTCCTCAATAAACATGAGAAAAACTACAGCGTCACTGAAAAGGAATGTCTGGCGGTGCTGCATGCTGTAAAACAGTTCAGGCACTAAATCTACGGGACCCACTTCACAGTGGTCACATATCACTCCTCCCTCAAATGGCTGCAACAACTAAAGGAACCTGAAGGTCAACTAGCGTTTTGGGCTCTGCATCTACAAGGGTACAATTTCACTGTGATACATTGTCCTGGGCCTAACATCAGAACACTGATGGCTTGTCAAGGATGCCAATACTAGCTATCCACCCTGCTGACGCTGATTACCTATACAAATTAATAGGGTATCCTGACTCTTGGACCACTGAGCCAGAAGACATTTGCTTGGCGCTACAGACCCTATCCAAGGACACTGTAATTTGTGATAAACAGCTCTTAAAAAGTTAAACAATACCTACCTACCCTATTTTTGCCCTAGCATGAGAATAGCAATTATCCTCCAAGCTCACATTGACACTGGACATGGAGGCATAGCAAAGACTAATGACTGGTTGTGCAAAAACTTCTACTGGGAGAACATGGGCCTCCTAATCCCTGATGTCCTTGCCTCCTGTCATTTGTGTCAACTCCAACGTCCTTACCTTTCCAAACACCAATTCAAGCTCATCCCCACTAAGCATGCTTTCCACAATGTGAGTATTGATGCTGTTGGGCCTTTCATTTAGTCTAGGTCTGGATGTTAGTTTATCCTAGTTGCCATAGACCATTTTAGTAAATGGGTCAAAGCCAGAGCAACAAAAGATATAACTGCTAAGACCACTGCTAATTTCTTGCTGCAAGATATCTTCTACCAACATGCCTGCCCTCAAGTCCTGCTTTCTGACAATAGCACCAATTTTAATGCTCGTCTCATTACGTCTATTGTCAAAGCTATGGGCATCCACCAATCTTTCTCTGCGCCATATAACCCTTCAACTAATGGAACTTTCAACCAAGCCAATTCCTACCTGGTGTTCATAATGAGGAAACTCATGCTCTCTGAAGCTGCTAATTAGGATATGTTCCTCCCTGCTGCCCTCTTTACTTACCAACTCAGTAGACACCAAGTAACTGGTCAGTCCCCTTTTGCCATGCTGTATGGCTGTGAAGCAGCTACCCCCTCAATCTTGGGACCCCCCTTGATTGAAGTTGATGTGTCTGCAAATCCTGAGGCCCATGTTAAAGATTTAACTAATTGTATCATTGACATCCAAACAACAGCTTATTCCACTGCTTACAAGGTCAAGGCTCTGGAGCTCTCCCCGCCCAATGCTGCTAGAGCCCCCCTCCTGAGTATCAAAAGGCAATCTGGTTCTCTACTAACAGAATTGTACAGGTGATAGAATTCATAAGCTGGATTCCCTCTGCGCTGGGCCCTGTGAAGTCACCTTTAAAAAAGGTGTCAAGTATGCCGTGAAATTGCTGTCCTATGGACGTCCTTTTGCCCATGTTCACTCCAAATTTCTTTGAAAATATCAACTCCCTGTGTCCAATCTTGAGGGGGAGATGTCAGAAATTGCGCCATTAATGCTATTTTGATATGGCCTTCAAATAATGATAAATGTAAAGATTTGACTGGTTTTGCTTTTGAGTTTGGGAATTCCTTGTTTTACATAAATGGGTCTGGGCTAATATCCACCAATTATGGAATAATATAACTTCCCTTGTCTGATCCTGATATTACCTCATCCCAATGTGATCCCCTTGGCCACTCTGTATATAATGAGTGATCACTGTTCCTTGTCTACTATTCAGTAGAATCAAATCTCCTAATAAAGACAAGTTTATCCACATTTATGTTGGCTTTAATAATCTTCAAGCTTTTTCCTGTCCTTTCTGCCAAAAGGACTTTCTCATCTTGTATTCTAGGAAATTAAGGTATGTGCTTTTAATTTTGCCCTGAAGGCTAACCCAAGGCTAGCTTCAAACCTCAAATCTTTTGTTATAAATATTTCCTGCTGTGTTCTCCTGGATGCTGTCTCCAGGAGCCAAACACAACAGGTGCTATGGTATTGTCACGGTATGTTTGACCCCATTTTTAGCGAGGTATACATTGATGTTTTTGAAGGTCAATTCTTTCCCTCCATCAGTTATCAGGAGTTCTAGCTTTCCAAACTTTCTTATTATCTCTTTTCCAATAAATTGTCATACATCATTGCCAGTGTGTGCCCTCAATGCTTGGGCTACTGGCCATCTTGTAGCAAAGTCTATGGCAGTGATGATGTATTTCTTATCATTGTGTTTCCCTGACATAGGGCCAACAACGTCAAGGACCCATACCTTGAAGGGTAGTTGTGTGTAGACAGGTAGTACTGACTTTAGAGGGGTTTTTATTTTGGCAAACTTTTTGCATACCTCACATTGGTCTAGGACTTCCTGAACGTCACAATATAAGGTTGGCCACCAGGCCTTGTGCTTAAGGAACTCATATAGGTTTCAACTCTTGGTGTTTCTGAGGTCTTTGTGAAAGCTTAGGATGGTGTCTACTTGCTGGTGTGTGGGGATAAAGGAAATGGTAGTACCGTTGGACATTTTTCTGTGCAGGGTCCTGTACACGTCAGCAAATAGGTGTTTGTTTTTGATAACTTTTTCCTTTGATATGTTGGTAGTACCAGGGGGAAACCCTCATCCTTTTCTGTAGTACCAAGAGGGGCCAATCTAAGTCAAGCTCATTTTTTTCTCTTGTGGCACAGACATATAGGCGTGAGAGGGCGTCTGCCATGGCAAGCTTGGGACCAGGTTTGTACTGTATGAGCATCTTGAATCTTTCCAAGAGCTTCATCTAGCGGGCTTGGCGGCAAGATAGATTTGCTTGGGGTTTGAAATATATGAGCAACTTATGGTCGGTTAATGCTGTGAACTCTTTCTGCCGTTCCAGATAACAACGCCATTTGACTAGACAGTGCACAATGGCCTACAGTTCCTTGTTGTGAATAGGGTATTGACATTTGTCATCCGTCAACTTTTGGGATTCATAAGCTACAGGCAGTAAATTACCATCATTATTTTTGATTTTTAGTACTCCCCCCAATGGATGTGTCTGAGGCGTTGGTTTCCATTTGATGTTCCCCGTCATGTTTGGGGTATTGCAGGATATGAGCTGTTGTGAGCTTCTCCTTGAGGTGTATAAAACAGAGGTTACATTAGGGGCCCACACAAACTTGGATTTGGAGCCTGTTATGGCGGATAAAGGGGCAGTCAAAATGCCACAGTCAGATATGAAGCAGCGTACATAGGCCACCATCCCCAAGAAGGTGCGGAGTTCCAACTTATCCTTGGGTGGCGGCATCTTTCATATGGCCTGTATCTTTTGACTGTCAGGTTTGATGCCGTCTTTTGAGACTATGTGTCCCAGGAAGGGTGATTGCTTGCAGAAGAACTGGCACTTGGAGGGCTTGGTCAACATTTTGTGTTGTGCCAGGGTAGCAAAGACTACCTCAGGTCACTGTGGTCTTGTTCTACCAAGGGGCTGTAGACAATGATGTTGTCTATGTAGACTAGGGCATGCTTGCCTAAGTGTGGCACAAATACTTTGTTCATGAAGGTCACAAAGGTGAACGGGGCATTTGTCATGCCAAAGTTGAGCACCACACATTTGTATGAGCTGTCTTTAGTGCAGAAGGCTGTTTTGGGGATGCCTTCCTCCTTGATGCAAATCTGGTTGTAGCCTGCAGTCAGATTAATCTTTGAGAAGACTGTGGCTCCTCCCAAGGCGTCAAAGAGATTGTCAATCAGTGGTAATGGATAACAATTCTTGATTGTAACTTTGTTTAGGGCTCAGTAGTCTGTGACCAGATGCAAGGTACCATCTCTCTTGGCCACAAAGAATATGGCAGCCCCAAAGGAGACTGTGAGGGGCAATAAGTCCTTTCTCCAACACCTCCTTGAGGTAAGCGCGTAAGATGCTGTCTTTTTTGGAGTCAGCCTGTAGATAGGGTGTGCTTTGGGAACGGTCCCTCTTAGTTGGATGGAGTGTTGAATGTGTTTCTCAGGGGGCAGCCCAGGCAGCGCTTCCTTGAAGATTTCTGGATGGCGGGCCACAATTTTGAAATCCTGAGGCGTGGAGGTATCCTGGTGATCTTTGAAGTGTATGATCTTGTACTGGCAGGAGTCCCAGTTGATTGCCTTCAGTTTTTCCTTTTTGTCCAGGGTCTCTGTGATGTGCACAAAGATGTGGTTGAGTAGGAGTTGATCCACTAAATTAGGGTAGATCTGGTGGTTGACACCTTCACACTTGATGGTCAACACTGAGGTTGCCCAGGTCACATGGGGGTTGTTCTTTTGTAATCAGTCTAACCCCTGTACAATATCAAACTTTGGGAAGTTGATGACAGGACCTTGGATGGTGGAGTGGAGGTTCTCAAGCATGACAGAGAAGGGGGCAATTTCCCTTTTCATGGCAATGTAGTCTTTGTCAGCCAGGACCACATCCTCAGGTTGGTACTCATCATTGGAAAAGTCAGGAGTTGTGTGGGGAGAGCTTGGCTTGCTTAATGCTCTCCCCGGGCTTTTCCCTCATCTTGATTGCTTTGTGTGGCAGTGATATAGAAATGGGTACAATTTGACTGGCCATTGTTTCCATTCCCATGTCTGTTTGAGCTTTTGAGTTTAATATTGGTGTTATTCCCGTTGTTTTCAGGGGGTGGTTGAGTGGAGCGCCCACCTGTGTAGGAATCCTTAGGTCTCTCCTGTTTTCCAATTTGTGCCTTATGAAGGGCGTTAGAGGTTTGTTCTGCTTTCTCTGCTTCCCGGTACAGACTTTGTAGGTTGGTCACTTGATTTGGGTTCATGTGTTTCATTACATGCAACTTGAGGGCGTTGTAGTACATGAGTGTGTGGCTGGGGTCTCAAAGGTCATGTTAGATGGTGCACAAAGTTGGAGTTCCTTGTAAGTGCGGGTGAGTTCCTTCACAGTGCCTGTCTGGGTTAGGTTCTTTACCTGGTGTATGATCATAAGCGCCGTGTCCTTGAGCGCAAATCTTGCCAAGAAGTCTTGCTTGAAGGTATCCCAGTTCTTGTTGGCGTGTTTTTTGTGTCACTTGTCACACCAGGTGCCAGTGTTGTGGATTGGGCAGATGGAGATTTCTGCAATCCAAAATTGCTGCAGGCATTCCATCTGGGCCAGCTTTCTCTGAGCAGACTGGAGCCATGCGGCAGCGTTGTTGTTGTTGGCCCCAGCAAAAGGTTCTAAGGCAGCGCTTTGCAGTCTTTGGGCTACGTAGGCAGACATGGTGTTTTTGTTGGTTGACCGCAGAATAGAGGAGGGAACCTGAAAGAACCCTTGTGCTGACATGGCGTTGAAGGCAGGTAGTATAATCACGTGTTCTGGTACAGGACAAAGCCATCAGGTATCTTGGCAACATGAGTGTACAGGGTCTAGTCCAGTGGGAGGCCAGACATAATTATGCCAAGGATTTTTTGGCCACGGCGCATGCGGGCAACAGGCAGCATTTCTAAGATAAGGTAGGATGGAGAACCTACCTGTGCTACCAATGTTTTAACTGTGCTGTTTTAGCAGAGTTACAAGGGAAAATATTTATAAAATAAATAATAATCTTTATTGAGAGATAGTGATTATATAGTCATTGTGAATCAAGGATAACAGGAAAACGATTGTGTTGATCACACAGTTGGATGGTGAAGGGGGTGGCTTGATCCTGGTAATGAGTCAAGCACCAAAACAAGGTATCCACCATAATGGATCATCATCTGTTCATGTTGTTGGTTTTGGCAATTCAAGTTGACTTCCTAGTCTGGGTTCAAGTGGCCAGGTAATCAGATTGCAGGTCACATACCTGCTTGTTGGAACCTTGCTGGCGGGTTGAGTCTGCAATTTTGACAGTAATCTTTATGAATGAGTCTTCAAGGAACACATTGTAAAAAGATCAATCATTTATCTAGACAACATAATTATTACAGTCCAACCGTAGAGCAACACTGGAAATATGTTTGCCTAGTTCTCTGCACCCTGCAAGATAACCAACTTATATACAAACCCTCAAAATGTGACTTCTTCTGAACAGAACTCATATTTCTAGGACACATTATCAGTAAGTACAGAATAAAACAAGACCCATAAAATATATGTGTCATAACTAAAATTCCAGCATCAAGAAATAAGAATAAACTTTGTACCTTTCTGGATATGGTAGCCTACATTAGGAGTTTCATTCCTGACTGGTGTGCTCTGAATGCCCCTGTCTGCAATCACGGGCAAGATAACCAAATTTGTGTGGTCACTGCTAAAAGACCAACACTTCTGACAACTAAAAGAGTGCATGGTCAATGTCCCTATCCTCCAATTTCCAAACCAAGAAGGAATATATAAGCTAGAAACTGACACATCTAATCACGCAATAGGAGGAGTACTCCAAATTCAAACTGCAGAAAATAACTTCCTACCTGTAGCATATGAATCAAGAAAACTGTCTGATGGTGAACAAAGATATCTGATATGTGACAAAGAACTGGTAGCTATTGTGCACTGCCTCATGAAGTGGCAATGTTACCTGGAAGGCACACAAACATTCAAAGTGCTAACCAACCACAAGTCACTGATATTCTTCAAAACCCAAAAATACCTATCAAGAATACAAGCTGAATGGATGAGCCTTATACAGAGGTACCCCATGAGAATCAAATACAAGCCATACAAGGAAATGCTTACTGCAAACGCCCTATTAAGGCTATACAATAAACATGTTCTACACACTGATGGGGACCCCAATGGACCCATGTTAATCATGGGGAATCTCCAAGAAAGGTCCTCACCTGGCACATCAATGGACATCCAAGAGAAAGTCCTAAATAGCAAACACATATTCAAAAAGCATATGGCACACTACACCAAATACTACCAAGTAATGACACTGTACCCCACGTCTTGTCAACACAAAATATTTACACCATCATTTGATATCATAGAGATCTGGGACAAACCTGTAGTAGGAACTTGCATGAATATCTCAAGACGCGCTACTGGTGGCCCAACATGCTAGATGATATCAATGAAGTACTGGAGCAATTCAAAGTCTGTGAAAATTATGGCCAAACCAAGGCACCACCCAAGTCAGTACTATTAGTATCAATCACACAACCCTTCAAAGTGTGGTTGCTGGATATTGTGGGACCAATGCCTTTCAAAAAAGGGCAAAAAGTAACACATAACATAAATTGACTATGCAACCAGATAGCCTGTGGCACAAGCTACAAAAGAACACAAAGGCAATGATGTGAAAAAAATTATTGGCAAAGAATTTATAGCTAAGTTCAGAAAACCTGACATCCTGATTACAGATGGAGGAATCAAACTTAAAGCCATCAACATCAATATCTATCTTTCCAAAAAAGGAATAAAACACACCATAGCCAGCCCCTGTCACCCACAAGCAAACAGAAGAGTTGAAAGACTGAATGGTTCCCATGTGTATGCCCTCAGTAAGTTATCTGCTAAAAATCCAAAAGCCTGTGTCAACATTTTACCAAAAGCTCTCATGGTATGCAGAACACAAGTCAACTGTAACACAGGCAAAAGACTGTATGAGCTTGTCTATGGACAAAAGCCTGCACTTGTTAGTACTACTGCAGGACCACATTTACCTCTACCTAAGAAGGTGCCAGACAACAGAAATCCTGATGTACAGAGTTCTAGAAAAGACCAAGAAGACATGGAACAAAAGAGAATTAAGATAAAGACAATCCCACTACAACAAGAAAGGTTCTAAGTTGGGAAAAAATCTGGGTTGTCAACCACAATCAGCATAAGTTAGACCCAGGGTTACATGGACCAGGCATTTTAATGGAGGTCAATCCCAATAATACCTACCTCATTAAGGGAATTGGTGTATGTACTGAACTAAAACATATGCATCATGGCCAACTCTGCCTATATAAGACAAGGACTATACAATACAACTCACAAATACCTGTCTCTAATGCAAAACTGGATCAATATAAAGCCCAAATCCCCAAAACTCTCAAGAAAATTCACAAGGTTCCACCTTCCAACACCCCAGGGGGAGATGATGCAACATCTCAATTACCCCCTCTCAGGAAACTAATTCCCTGTGTGACTTGCCAAATGATTTCCCAACTAATCATTAAGTTGGTGGCACTGTTTTTTGACTATCTATTACAGGGATCAAACATTTTGAGTCCTAAGAGGAACACTACTTGAATAAGCCTCGTAACTTATGTTGATTTTATACTTCTGGGAAGTATAATAAACGAAATAAAGGGGAAGATTAAGAAGAGAATGATACTTTATTGAATATGAATATAGGTTAATATATAGTATCATGATAAGCCACATGTTGTCCATGTACGTCATGGAGGTCATGGAGCTTATCTGAGTAATGTTCCTCTTGAGTCACCAGGCTTACTCAAGTTGTGTTCCATTTAGGACCTGGATTGAGTGATACCTGTCATAGATGGTCAACTGATAATGGTGCCACTGGTTTATTGACTGGGCGGTGAACCACTCAGTGAGACGCCCAGTGATTTACTTGGGGTGTTAGTTCCCCAAGAGGGAATATCAAAGATGTTACAACACTTATGAGGAACAATTACTTGGATAAGCCCTATGACTACCATGATGTACATGGATAGTATGCGGTTTTTAATATACTATATAATTCTCCATATTCATATCAAATAAATTATAATTCTCTTCTTAATTTTCCCCTTTATCTTGTTTATTATACTTCCAAGAAGTATATACTTGACATCAGGAACACCTTGTCAGTATTTCCTGACATCAACAATAATTCTCAGGGTTTTAATATTGCTTGTGCTCCTTCTTCTAATTTTAAATGTCCTTTGTATCCTAAGAATGATTTATTAGTTGGTAGTATACAGTTTGGATTACCTGGGAATTTAGAACCAAAAAGTGCAGAAATCAATGCTGATTCAGCACCAGGCATTGAGCCAGGGTCTTTGCTCCTTTCTTGCCGTCATCTAGAAGAAGTTATCAGTGTGAATTCAAATTTTTTTACACTTTACCTGAGAATAAGGCTTCCAGCCAATCAGATCCACTTTTTGAGGCTGGGAAAAAAATCTGCATTTGTCTCTGTTAATATTAAGGCTGTATATAATAAAAGCTCTGTACTTGATGAAGACCAAGTAAGCAACAGTTGTTTACCTTCTTCTGGAAGTTATTACAGCCACTGAAAATTCCCTCATTCTGTAACTTCTCAAACAGCTGGGGCAAATTACATCTAGCTGTTTGAGAGGTCAGCAGGTGTTATTTAAATTATTTTAAAAATTGCTTTATGCTGTTATTAAGTGATAAACCACTCCTTCCAAGATCCCCCCTCAAATTTCCCAAGATTACCCCATTACCCTGGTAGCTTCATTTTTAAGTTCCTGAAATCTTATATAAGGCTCAATATTATCATGATATTATTTGTTCAGTTAATAAAGTCTTAACCCAACCAATCCTTGACACTTCTTATACTTGATTCTCCAGATAAACCATGAGATTACCCAAGTGCTTCCAATGGGTTCCTTTGGGTAAAAATGGTTGATTTGGGCACTCCTGCTACAGGCCTTTGGGGCCAGTGTTTTTTAGGGACTGGAGCAGACTCTAGTTCCTCTACTCCTCTCAAGTACTTGGATAAGTCTTGGCACGTGTGATACCTGGCATATGGTATACAGCCACTCTCTTATCCCATAATCCTCCAGTTACAGAGAAACAGCATATGTATAAGGTGACTCCCAAGACTCAGACTCCTACCATATTCCATCTGTTGACATTGTCCTTCATTCTAAGCTACCTGGGAGCTCACTTTTTCTTGGGTAGATTCAATCCTCTCCTGGGGAGATATTGCCTTTTTGTGGAAATCTTTCATATGAGAATGGTCTCTGCTCCAGTAGGTACCTTGGCTACCAGTCTCAATATCTCTGCAATCATACACCATATTGCTAGTATGTTTCCTAGCATATGGGTTCCTGACAATAATAAAGACTGGTACATGTTCAAAAAAAGAATTCTTGTAAAAGTTTTCCATAAAGGATTCTGATATAGTGATCATTACAGAACTAAGAATCTTCAAAACAATGATAATCATTGAAGAAGCAACTGTGGTGAAATTGAATCATTGGTGATCAAATATTAAGTAAAGTTGGAACTCTGCTTTTTTGCCTGATTAACTATTGGAATTTGACACTTTTTTAATTAATTGTACTTGATGTACCAAAAAATTTTAATATAAAAATTAATCTTTATAACTATGGTATACTAAAGTGATCCCAGAAACCCCAAAAATGCAATAAAACATACTTTAGCTGTAAAGTTACTCCCCCCTTTAGCACTGGATAGTAAAATCCCCCAACATACAAAAAAGCTCAAAATTCAGTCAAAACACTTAATTCCCTTGAGGATTTAGCCCACATGGTTGACAGGAGATTTGTGTTGGCATACCCTTCCCAGGTGATAAATACTGATGCTCTAAACTTTCTTCCTACTTGGAAGGAATCCCTGATCAATTTGGACTATTTATTGGCTTGGTTTTGTCCCTACTTAAAACAGATGAAGGTTAAACAATCAGGACGCGCTTCTGTTAATTCAATAAAATCCATCCAGACTGGAATTAATGGCATCTTAAAGTTCCCTTTAGGCATCAATCAATTGGAGGTTAGGTCTTAAATTAATGAAAAATCATCCAAGCCTCTTTAAATTACTGTCAAAAAATTTATCTTGTTCAATCAAATAACTAGCTGAGGTCAGGTGACCTTCAAATTCAAACTTGGTGTCATAAAGCAAGACAGGGGACTTTTGGTCCTCTGCTTGCTCATTCTATTCAATAAAGTTTTAAACCTTTAATAATTTCCTTTTATTTTAAGATATTTTTGTTTTGAGGCCGCTTTTTTGATCCTCTGATATCTTAAAAGTTTGTTAGTAAAGGTGGCTTTCATCCCTTACCTTAGTTGTTGTCTTCTGGATCCTGTTGTCCTCTAAGTCCATAGAGTTATAGTTTGTATTAATGCTATAGCTCATTGCTTTTGGTTTTGGTTTCTGGTTTGAACAATTAAAGTTCATATCTCAAAAAAATATAATTATCTATTGTATTTTGGTTTTGTTTCACTTTTTCTTTTTCCTGGTTTCCAGTCCTTCTGCTCTTCTGCTAACAGTTACTCCTATAAAAAAACATCCTAATTTAAAGGTTCTTAGCCACTCTCTTTGCCCAAAACTCAGGAAATTCCCCTCCTTCTTTTGGAGTGGTTTATTTTGCTTGTCTCTTACATCTATTGTAAAGAAATATCCTTTTTCCCCCTATGTAATGTTGTTTTCCATCTGCAAGTTTGTTGTCTTTACCTTGTCCCCAGCTTTACTCCTCATCTGGTCCACTTTCCCTGATCTCCGTGGGGCGGATTTTCTCCTCTGAGCTCAGAGTGAGCAACACACCCTCTCATCTTTTTTATTTTGTGGAAGACCTTTCTAAGGGCACAGGATCTCCTCATCCCTGGTGAACACTTGGTAAAGAGTCTCACCTGCAATGATTTAGATGTATGTCTCCTTGAATTGTTGCATGGACTGTTGCACAAAGAGGACTCTCCTTCAACTGCACTCCCAGTGGAAGAACCCCAACCTATTTATCTGCCTGCACCTGGCTCTTGGGGCCCAAGCACTCAGCGTACTCTCTGGCTACTTGTAGGGATGTCTTTGATGGGGTTCAACTCTTACTTCTCTCAACTTTCTACCTTTTCCTCTCTCTGGACTCCCATTTGAGCAGCCATCCCAGTGTTGCATGGGATGGTATCTTAGTGGATCTTTTCCCCAGGATGGTAGCCAAACTTAGTTAGTTTGGCACCCCTCTCTTACATTAGCTAATAAGAATAAGGAGAAATAAGCAGTTTTTTCTCATTTCACTTTGTAAAATACACTCTTCATCATAAAATTATTTTTTATTACCATAAAAAATAAAATTCCAATACACCAAGATTAAACATAAGCATAACAATAGAAGTTATGCAAAATATGAAGAAATATTAATATTTATTTGATATAGTTCATATAGTACAACTGTGAATATATTATGTTTTATTAGGAAATTAATAAAAATTAAGACATATCATTCACTTTTAACTATAATCATTAATCTTAAACTTACCATCTATACATAAAAATTACTAATATTTAATTAAATAGAAAAAAAGAAAAATTAAAACAAAAAAGTAAATGATCAAAACTAAAAAGTAAAAATTAAAGCTAAAAATTTAAAAGTAAAAAACATAAAAGCAAGCAAGTTTATTCCTCTCCCTTTTTGCCCTTTTTCATCTTGGCACCTTCCATGAAGACAGTGGCAATAAACTCAATCTGTTGCTTGATTTCAGAGGCCTTGTAATTGTGCTTTACTGCACTCTGGATGGCCTTGGTGAAAAAGGTCAACTTGGCGGTTGGCTTGGTGGGGGGACGGGGTTGGCAAGATCCCTGTGCTTGGGGTAGGACACACCATTTTTAAAACGTCATCCCAAAAAACGCCATCTTGAATTTATGCTATCTTGAGTTATTAGTAAAAAAGTCATTTTGATTTACAGCATTTTGACTAAGAAAAACCGATTTAAAATTTTAGATTTTTTGAACTCCAAAAATTACCCAAAAAATAAAATTCAAAAAACATTTCTAGGCTTAAAAAGCCTCAGGATTTTAAATATGCAATAAAAAATGGAGTCAATTAGTAGCAACATAGTTGTGTAAAGCCCAAAAGTTAAAATAATCCCAAAAACAAGTATTTTCATCTATTTTAACTACAAACTATACTTTAAAATAAGCATAGAACTGTACCAAATACTAAATAAAACTAAAATAATGATAAAAGTAAAGGAAATAAGAGAGAAAATAAAGGCGTGTTTTTTGCAAATAGGCTCAAACATTGGTAGAAAGAGCAACTGAGATAGCTTGGAGATGCTCAAGCTTGCTATCCTTGGGATAGTATGCAAGGACCACCTTGCTGATCTCAGTATACTTTTTCACTGCTTTGGTCATCTTGGGGGGATCACCCTTGGCCTTCATGCCAGTCTTGAAGAGGCAGGCAGAGATGTCTTGTTGGGTTTTGAGATGGACCATGATCTTATTGAATTTGGGCTTATGAAACCTAACCCTTGTGGCAAACTGGCTATGCCACCCTTCAAGGGAAGAGGTGGTCTTGATCAACCCGTCTTTGACCTGCTTATAGCAGTTCCAGGTTATTGAGTCACCGCCTTTTCTAATGTGGTGTGCTCCTTGGAAGATGCCAACCCATTGAGTCTCAAAATACTCAATAAAGGGCGCAAAGGCTGCCTGGTTGGCCTGGATATAGGGATGGCAGAGGAGGGCATCATAAAAGGCATTGGTCTCCTCCTTTTGCAAAAGGGCAAGGGCAGCAAAGCAATTAAAAACTTCCAGTGCTTCTTTGGTGCCTTCAGTGTAGACCAGCTCATGGAGGTTGGAGCACTTTTGGAGGCGGCAGCAGAGTGCCTTCCCAAATTGGAAGTAGCATTTCTGAGGGGAGCTCTTAAAGACACTAATAAAGGCATTTGCCTGGCCTGTTTGAAAACCACTACCAGATATTTGTGGTAGGGAAGGCTTTCTGGCTTTTTCTTGGTTGGGATGGGAGCGTCTTCTTCTTGGGAGATGGATTTTTTCTTACGCCCTCTAGTCTCCTTGGGCTCCTCTTCAATTGTTAGGAGGATTTCATCCAGTTTGGCCTTTAAAATTGTGAGTGCCCAGACATAGGTTTCCTTCTTCTTATTTGGGAGGAAAAAGAAGACCAGGAAAAGACTAGATTACCAACCTGCCCATGGATATTCCAAAGCTGGCTAAAGAGCTTTGGGCAGGTGGAGAAAGTGCCATCTGCAAGCCAGATCTTGCACTTGAGGAGGTTGCGTAGATCTTGGTTTGTTGCAAAGCAGATGATACACTCTGGGGCATGTTGATCATCATAATGTAGGAGGAATATCTCTTCATGGCAAGATATTTTTGCTCCTCATTAATGATCAATTGGTCAATGGAGCTTGCACTGACGCCTTCAGTGCTCAGAGCATATCTTTGATTAGTAAAATATCTCTGTAGTTTTGAGGCGCCACCAACAGTTGCTAGTTGGGTATCATTTAAATTGAAGAGTGCATTGTTGACAACCTCATTTGCAGTTTTATCCTTTGTGGTTGGGATCACCTGGCAAATCAACCAGCAGATAAGTTGATAGAGAGGATCAAAAGGCTCAGCGCAGCTGTGGTTAACAGTAAGGGCCTTAAATCTGGTGAACACATAAGTTATGAGCCTTGCTGGGCAGCCAATGTTATCACATTTGAAGTGATGTTGGCCAATGGGCTTCTTCTTGTCATTACAGCTGAATCTGTAGCCCTTGTAGAAAAACTGGCACCCCCTTTCTTGTCATAATTGGATAGCTGATAGGGTATGTTGTTGGCACAGCAAAAGTGCCATTTTGGTTGAATATTTTGTGAATAGAGTTAAGATCCCAGAGCTCAATTGGCTCATCTGCAGGAGCACCAAGCTCAGGCTCCTGATCCTCTTCATCCTCAGGCTCTGAAGTGGGGTCAGAATGGCAATTGAAGTTAAACAACTTCTCTTGAGGATCAGAGGGGGAGTAAACAAATGGAAAATGGGGAGGGGTAGGACTGTTTCCCTCTTGTTCAGGTGATGGAGTTGGGGTCTTGGGGGAGCTTTGGCCTTATAAGGCTTCTTCTTTGGGTTTGTCTTGGTCTTTTTGGCCTTGGGCAGAGTGCTTTTGGACTTGAGGCCTTAGAGGCCTTGGGCGCAGCTTTGGCAGTTGAATTGGGAGGCATCTAAAGTGAATTAGTGTCAAAATATGAGCAATTTGGGGGTTGTTTTTAAAGAGAAAAATGAGAATTTTTTTAATATAAAAGTATCAATTTTTTACATAGAATTTGAGAAGAGATCAAAAAATATATACTATCAAAATTTCAATGTTTTTCATTTTGTAAAAACTATATTTTTTTATTAGTAACGCAAGTAGGCAAAACTTAGAGTTTTGACTGAAAACTTGCTCTCAAGATGGTGTTTTTGAAGTGACGTAATTGAGGTGCCATAGCTCAAAAACATAGTGTTTTTGGCCATTTTTTATATTAAATTAACAAATCTACAATGGAGCTATCTCAACCAGGCAAAAAGTAAAACTTGAATCTCTCAAAAACTAGCTTATACAACTGGGGTTAAAAGTACCCAGTTGTTTAGAGGAGATCAAAAAATATATATTTGCAAAGTTTCATATGTTTTCTTATATTTTTTCTTAAGTGGTTTTAGACGTGAAACTATACTTTTGAAAAGTAAAAAGCAAGAATTGCAGTGGGGGAATCAATATAGCGTAGCCTGGCGCCATAGGTAATTTCTCCTTTTTTTCCACTATCCATTGTGCGCATTGAATTAATTGGATGATATAAAACTTGGTAGAATTCAAAGTGACATAAATTGAAATGGCGTAATCACCCCCTTCCATATTAAAATCACTATTAAAATATTTTATTAAGAAAACCCTTATCAACATATCCATATATAATAAAGTTATAAATTACATATAACAAAACTGTTTTTTTACCCAGCAATGGCAATCACTAGAAGGACTATCATAGTGGCATCCATTTAGGTTGTTCTTATTATAAGTGTCTTAGATTAATACTATAGGAACATCTTCTGGCACACTTCACAGGCTTTATTTTAGTTCAGGTATAATCTTGTTTTAGTTTAAGATAAATAATGTAATTTGAAATGGCATAAAGTCAAGATGGCATAAACACGCCCCACACTAAGTGATTTCATATGTAAATAAAGTTAGCAAAATAAGATTTAATTTATCTGACTCAAAGTGACAGAATTGAGATGGTGTAAATTTGAGATGCTGCATTATAAAGATATATATTAATTTTAACTATTTATTGTTTATTTTATTTTTTTTTGTGATTAAAAATCACTAACACAAAAAACGCCATCTCAAATTAAATTTGAGATGCTGTTTTTGAGATGCCATTTCAAAATGGTGTGTCCTACCAAGCTTGGATATGGTTTTCTCTTGCTCATGCTACAGGAGGGAAAAGAACTTATTGAACTTTGGATGAAGCCCAAATTTGGCCTTAAGATGCTTATGGTACGCCTTTATTGCTGAAGTTGTCTTCAGCTTGGTATTAATGGCAGCCAGATACACATTCCAGCTGGCCTTGGCTCTGGCCTTGCCTCTAAGTGACAAACTTCTTAATTTATTGGGGCTCATTTACCCAAGAAAAGTCCAGAGCTCTGGATTCTTCACTATTTAGGGATCCTTTGAGAGAACCCTAAACCCCTGTGCAGTGTGCTCTGGCTTTAAAAAAGCCAAGGCACTGAATTGCGCCAGCAAAATTTTTCAGGTGTCTAAGGTATCCCTCCAGCTCAACCTACTAAGGTCAGCATTGGTCTGCACATTGCAAGCAGCTGCTTGACAGTAGAGGAAGTGACATCCCTGTACCTCACTATCAAACAGCATCTCATATGCATTGAACTGAACAAGCTCAAAGTGTATAATGCATATGTGCGGGCCAAGAGCTCTTATCCTTGCCTTTTCCTCTTTGTCCAGGGTGGCCTGGTACTTGTCAGCATCAGGAGAGTTGGCGCAGGTGTGGGGAGTCTTCTTGGGGTTGTCAATGGGGAGAAGGAGGAAAAGCTCTTGACAGAGAATGGTAAAAGCAGGGGTATAAATGGCCTCAGGGGTCCTGAGAAGAAAGAAGAAGGCAAGTGGAATCACCCAGATGTCAATCTGGGTATGGATCATCCAGAGCTGTTTGACCATCTAGGGGCAAGTGGCAAAGGTACCATCAACTAGCCAAGTTTAAGCCCTTTTCAACTCCATCAGGTTCTGCTTAGTTAATTAGCAGATGATAAGGTCCTTGACTCCTGGCCTGTTGTTGTGGAGGAGGAAGTGCTCCCCATTTGGAAGTTGCTTGAGCTTGTGAGTGAGTGTAAGCTCAGAGAAGATGTTAGAGGACTTGGGAAGAGGGGGATTGTTAGAAATTTTCTTGTTGCTGATGAACTTAACCAGTTACTTCAAGGTTGACACCAACTTTAGATTGTTGAAACTGAGATTATGCAGGGCCTTGATAGCCAGATTGAAAGCGCAGAGATGGGCAGAGGTGGGGATTACTTGAACAAGGTACCACTTCAGTATCCTTGTGATCAGGTGATTGGGGGTCTCACAAGTGTGTTCCCCTTCTCAGAAGTAACTCTTTCTCAGTATTCAGTGTTCAGGCGGGCCCCACAAGACTTATCCTCACAATCAAAGTGCTTTCTCTTGGTGATGTGCTTTTGATTATTAAAATTGAATATGTAATTATCTATAACATACCCAGGGCCACCCTTCACAGACATGATGGGGAAGTAGCGGGGGAAGCGCTTGAGAACTTTGAGCTCCCCATCTACATTACAGATGTTGTGGATGGCCAGTGTATCCCAAACCACATGGCTGGTGGCCTTGAACTTCCTGGAGTAGTCCTCTGGCTCCACCTGATAGTCAGACAAAGGAAGGAGATAAGATTCATTGGAGGAGGAGGGGAGTGGTTCCTTGAGGCCTGCTTTGAGGCCTCCTTCCTCTTGCCAGAAGAAGAGGCAGGCTCCTTGGCTGCCTTTTCTTTCTTGGCGCAGCACTACTTTGTGGGCTCAGACTGTCACAGTAAGTCTCATAATGCCAGGGATTATTTGGCCAAGTAGGAAAGCTCAGAAAGCCAAGAAACCTTTAACAAAGCTGGCTGATTTAACAGACTTTTATCAAATAGTTGATTGCAAATGGGTTACAGCTGCTCCAGTTTGCTGATTGAATCTGATTCCCCCCATATAAGTTGACGTTGATAAATCAACATAACTTAAGGGTCACCAGATATGAACTTATTTATCAGCATGGTTGTCAGAAATTGGTCACCCAAGAGTTCTTTGCAACCTGGACCAGATACTCACTTGACAATGTGGAAGGAATAGGAGCCCAGGATCCAGGTGGTATTGATTAGTCAATTTTTGATATATATTGAATGATTTCCATTGTTTCAACTCTAAGATTCAAGTCCTCCCAAAAATAAACTCAATAAAAATCATATATCCCTTGGTCTAATTTACATTTTTAAAATGCATCCTGTAGTTGGATTGTTGCGCTACATTCCCTACAATCTGATTCTAAGCCAGATTGTTGCTGGAAGATGAGGCCCTTCAGTTGGAAATTTGTTGTTGGCACCTCCCAATGTTAATTCCATGCCTGCCAATCTTGAAGTTTTCCCTCCTGTCTTTGAAACTGAAAATTGTGTTGCATCTCAATTTCCTGAATTTTATTCTGAAGATACTCTGACGCTTTCACAGGCTATTTATCTTGGGCTACTTTGTTTAGGATTAATTATTTTACTTAATCCTAGTATCTTAATTAGAAATCTCACAAACTAATATCTGAAGCCACCCTGGTGGTTAATCATTAATTCTATGTGGGTTTGGGTGGTAATTCCCCACCATTTAGAAACAACTTTATACTATCTCGCAATTTCTGTCACACAGAAGGCCTCTGACTCATAAAATGAGTGATCAGTGAGATAATTGTTGGATTTATTGGGTGATGAGTGGCAAGGGGAAGATGAGGGTGGAGGAGAAGGGGTAGGAGGATGGAGTGGGGGAGAGGGAGTGGGAGACTTTGCCTTTGAAGGCTTCTTGGCACGCTTGGGGGTGGTTGCAAGGTACTTTATGCCCTTTGAGGATTGGCGCTTGGTAAGCTTGTTAGATCTTGGCTAAAAAATAGTATTGTAAATAAAATAACTGAGAAAATATATTGAACAAAAAGAGATAAAGCAAAGAAAAACATAAGCAAAAAGTATACAAAGAAAGTCTTGTTTATCAAAAAACATAACAAAGTAAATAGAAGCAACATAGAAACTCAAAGAATAGATCCAAAGTGCTAAAACATAGAAAATAAGTGAATTTATGATGAAGCGTCAAAGATGTTAGGTTCAGCATAACATCTTAGTGCTAAATCAATGAAAAAAATTATTAAAAATAAATAAAGTATATAAAAATTATATGGGGAATAGCATTAAGAGTAGTATATTATAACTGCAAAAAAATTATTATGTGGAATTTTTATTGGGGGTTAAATATTTGAAACATAGTAAAGCGTCAAGTTTGGCACTGTCAATCAGCTGAAAAAGCTGAATTCTCACAGTCAAGTTTCTTGGAGTCAAGCAAAAAAATCAAAATTAATGTTTTTTACATATAAAACTTTCTTCATTTAAAAACAGTTTTGAAAGTTAACCCAAAAGCAAGGAAGTTCCATATGCCCAAAAAATTTAAAAAAAATAAAGCATAAAGTAAAAAAGTAAATGGGTGGGAATATGTTTATTAGTTGGAAGAGATTGTATGAAGAGCTGGGAGTGGGTTATTTGCAATAGTGTTTGTTAAAACGTTAAGAAGCTCTATGCATTAGTCACCCTGTTAAGGTGTCAAGTTAGTGGGTGTTGAGTGGCACCCATAGTGCAACACTTATTAATTTAGGCTTAATTCTGAGCCTTTGATTAGTTTGATGTAAACCCAATTATGTGACAACTAGATAGAGTCAAACAAGGGGAGTTGAGTTTCTGTTTTTTATAAAGTACATATGAAACCCCTTAATAAATTGAGCTTAATTTATGTACCACCACTTGATCTATCAACCCAGAAAAGACATGATGTAAAACAAGTGGGGTAAGTGATTAATATTTAGATCACTAAGTCCAGTATAGTGGTGCTTGGGAGCCTGATTAAAAACTATGAACACTAATAATAAAAATATAATAGTACAATAATTTTCAAACCTGTTGAGATAAACAAAAACAACTCAGTCTCAAAACAAAAAAAATCAAGGGATTCATATTAAATTAAAATAGATTTGGATCCACTTTGATTTTGCTTTTAGACTGATATTTTTCATTTATCATAACAGGTTTGAAAATTACTGTAAATAATAAATTTTATATAAGCACATATGTGTCTTATTAATAAAATTAGGATTTGGCTTAAAAAGTGTTTAACTGGCCACTTTTTCTTTTAGAGTATCAAACACAAGTGATTTTAATTTTCATTAGTAAACTTACCTATAAATTACACCTTAAATTGGTCTTTTAACTAACAGATTTATTAAACAAATTCAAATTCCAGTGTTTTTAATCTTGGATTTTGGTTTTGAGCCCCTGAATTACTAGTAAAAATTAGCTTAAATTTTTTAAGCCAAAGGTACTAGTAGATTCACATGTGCAGTAGTCAACTCCCTGGTACTCAACAGATTTTTGACTACCAGGGAGTTGACTTCACCAAAGTTGCCATTGAAGAGTATATTGCAGCATATAAAGACATATATGATTGAGCTCCTAACATCATCAACTTTGATGAGGCTGGATCATGTTTGTATTTATACAATGGTTTACCCACATACATCAGGTGCCAGTTTGATATGAGTCATTGCAAGAACCTCCACAACATATTCTTGGAAGGAAAAAGCGCAGCTCAAAAGTCTGACAACTTACATGCAACAAACAAGCAGAAAGAGAGTCCCTTGGCTAATAAGAACCCTTGGCCTAATAAACAAAAACAACTGAGCTAATAACCCTTATCCTTGAGGCATAAATTGTACAACTCAGGTTAACCAGATAAGTACTGAAAACTCAACCAAGGAGGTAAAAGTTCAGGGGAGTGCTTAGGTGAGCCACCTTCCCCCACCTTGAAAGACTCATACAGGGACCAAGACGTTGAATCAATTGCCATGATCCAAGTACCCTCCAGCAATCTTATACTATTTTCTGTCCAAAGCAAAAAAACTCCTCACTTACCCTTTCTGTTTTGCAGATATCAAGACACAGAACTAATTGATGCTAGAGTAGAACATTCACATATTGACAAAAAAATCTCTAACCTCATGAAATCACCTACAACCAAGATCAAATTAAAAATAGTTATCATGGCAGACAACAGGAGCACCCTAGTCAGTAAAGAGGAAAATCCTTTCCAGGAACATTAGGGGATATATAAAATACATTTGGTGGCTCCATCATTTCAATACCTAAGTACAATGTAGTAATATGTCTAGATTGGATGAAAAAGACAAAACCTTACGTTGATTGGGACAGTACCACACTCATCATACATCAAGAAGTACATCACCATGTGTATTCAACTCACCTTGACACCCTCATGAGAGATAATGTATTTGTGAAGATTACCAAAACAGAAGGAGAAAAGGACACCAGTAAAATTTTCTGGAACACCTGTACATACAAGATCATCCATTTCAAAAATGTGGAAGTCTCACTTGAACAGAATCTAATACATCAACAACTTTTTCAAGAGTTTCCTTCATTATTCCAGGAAAAACTGCCAGGTCTACCACCTGCCAGAGGTATCCAACACAAAATTTACCTTAAGGGAAGTGTACCAAAAGAACATCCCATATATTGCTTAACACCACAAGAAGATGATGCACTGAAATCTTACCTGGATGAATCCCTAGAAAAGGGGCTCATTTGAACATTGAAGTCTCCCTTTGTTGCAGTGGTCTTCTTTATAGCTAAAAAAGATGTGGGTTGACACCTTGTACCCAACTACAAGCGCTTAATGAAGTCACAATTAAGAAAAGTTATCCTCTGCCTCTGATTTATGGCCTCTATGAAGCTTTAAGAGGAACATAATTATTTACAAAGATTGAAATAATTGCAGGATAACATCAAATTGGTGTTAAGACTGAAGATATCCAAAAGACAGCATTCAGAACCAAATATGGGTCATTTGATTGTGTAGTTTTTAATTCTGATATAAAAAAAGCCCCAATACCTTTGTATCTTTCATTAACAAGGTGTTCAAGGACCACATTATAAAAAGAGTTATAGTTTACCTAGATATAATCATCTATAGTCCCAACAAAGAAAAACACTGGAAAGACATTCACATGGTACTCAACACACTCCAAGACATCCAATTAGTAGTCAAACCCTCCAAGTGTGAATTCTTCTTAACCAAGATACTGTTCCTAGGATACATTAATATATATAAAAGTGAGTCTGTCTGTCTGTAATGTCACCTCAAGTGGGCTCAAGCTGTAATGGATTTGACTGAATTAATTTTTCTGTAATTCAGTTTTAAAAGTTGATTGTTAAGCCAAAAGCTCAATTTGGCTCATCCTTAAATTTAATCCCTTACATGCATCTTTGAAAGTACACAGATTGCATTCAGTGGAGTGTGATCTAAATCATGTTGAACTTAAATATAAGCCACTTGAACTTTAAAAAATTTATATTTGATTACTTGAATTTTAAAGTAATGCTTAACCCCATTCAACCATATCAAAGTGGCTTATCTGTATAAATTGTCCAACTCTAGGATGGGTGAATTAAAATTAGAAAGGAAGCAGAAATTTTTTAAGATCCTTTTATATGATTGGATGTTTAAACTCTACTGATGATTTAATTGATCAATTAAAAGAGAGCTTGATCAGTTTTAAATTTATTAAATTGAAAAAGATAAAAAAATTTGAGTTTAAGTACAGGATGGTCGGCTTGCAAATTTTGAATCTATCTATTTGAAAGTGAAATAATAGAATATTCCACTTGGATGCATCAGCTGATCCAAATGGCTGCATATTGTTTCAGAGTAAACCTTGCCTGCCACAGCTTCATCCCAAAAAACATCAGTGGAGTAAACTAGCTATGATAAAATTAAATTTCAATATAATGATTTTCATGAAATTTAGAGGATGTTGTGATAGCGTTAACAGCAAATTTGACAAATTTGCCTAAATCAATTAACGCTAGTGAACTACTATAAAGGTGGATTCACCCAAATGAAATAAACTGTTCTTTATTCCCTTACATTTATTTTTGAGTTTTCTGTAGTTCACTACTACAAATTTTGGAGGTCACGCCTTTCCATTTACTTAGATTTTTCTGTTGCTTGTTGTCACTTTGTGCTGGCTGTGATAGCACCCACTGCTGTTGTTTCTTAGCCTACTGAGGCTGCACCTTCTTTATCTGTTACTAAAACTCCCTCTGGGAACCTTCCTTTGGTCTCTTATTCTGAGCCACCATCTTCCACTAAGTTTTGGGCTGCCCAGAACGTGGGGCACTTTAGGGGGAAGGTTATAAGGTTTGAATCTGCTCCTTCAAAGATTACTATGTAGACTTTGGGTTATCCAACGCCACCCAGTTGAAGGAGGTGGGGTCCTTCTTACATGACAAGGCCTGCCTTTGGCACCAAGACCTCACCTTCTCCAACTGGGAAGACTGGAAACAGAAGGCATGTATGTGGTTTGTTGGCCACAAACCTGATGCATGCCCTGCCTCAACAAAGTTAAAATTACTCAGTTCAGTTCCATGCAAGACTTCATTGTTGCATTTCAGGATGAAGCTTATGCTGTCCTCTCTCAGCATGACAAGTCTACTTCTGGCACTGACCGCGCTGCAGCTATTGAAACATTTCATAAGCTTATCAGAATCCCTACATTTGAGAATGCTCTCCCATTCCCTTACACTGCAATTATACGCAAAAAGGAACCTAGCACCCTGTACAAAGCATTCTGTATTGTACAGAAGCAATATGATAACTACTTTGGCCGTGAATTAAATGAGGATACCCAGGTCACCAGCATTTGAAACCCTTTATGTCCAAAATGAAGTCAAAGAAAGAGGCTGCACTTTCTGAAACTATGGAGGCCAAGCTCAAAGAATTGAGCAACAAGTTTGAATCCTTGTACCTCACTCAAGATTGTGGGTCCCATGCACCCTGCTCCAGTGCCAACCTCACTTTCTACAATTGTAACAAGGTTGGCCATTTTTCCAAGTTGTGCACCAGTCCCTGTTCCATTTACAAACAACCCAACCACTCTAATTTCCATTACCCTCACCACCATTGAACCAAACCCAGGCAACACCCTATATACATCATGTTGTCCAAGAAGGCCTTTGCTGCAGAAAAACGTGCCTTATCCTCTTCTGCTACCCCCAAGCTATGAATAAAAAATCTAATTCTGATTATATTGTTGATCCAAATGGGCCCCATTTCCCCTTCAAATTGATCAACCCCAGAAAAGTTTGCTCTTGTAAGCCATCCCCAGATCATAGGCATACCCCACCACCTATGAGTGTACTGATTGGGAAGCTTCACCATCCCCTGAGCATTTCAGTATGCACCTGCTATGGGATATACCCGTTCCTGCTGCTGCAAACCTCTCCAGCACCCAACCCCATTTTAATGAACCCCCCAGCTCCCCATCATCACCTCACCTGTACATACGTGATAGCCGCTGGAATCTGTAGCACCCAAATCTGTTCACTCCCTTGAAGGAGCTGCTGGACTTTGACAATCCTGCTCTTTCTGATGATGCAGCCTGTTACAACACAGTTATTGTGAAGACCGCGCCAAACACACTGCTAAGCAGCCCTGGGCCCTCTGATTGCCTTCTCCAGGAAATCACTGTCCCTGAAGCCCATCCTTCACATAAAACTAGAGCCAACCAATCAGAGACTGCATGCAGTAGTACCAGTTATGCTGCTGTTGGTGCAGCTAATGAGAGGGCCCGTACTTCTGATTTCCCTCACCCAGAATCCCTGAATTCTGAGGCTGACCTAGAAAATATTAGTAGTAGATGGGATCAAAAACTTTTGGCTGGCCCCAGCAGCTAATCAGGAGCCCCACATGTGCGCTTGGGCTTTGAATCCATAACAGGAACCAATGAGATAACCAGTGGCGTGGCAGCCCCATCTCTCTGTTTTCCTAAATCAAACAATGATCTAGATAACATTAGTAATAGTCATAGCAGCTTACCTTCTGTTGCTGGCAGCTGTAACAACGCTGGCCAATTGGAAGTCAATCTTTTGGGCCTTTCAAAATCCTCTTCTGAAACCAGTAATAAGATTAGTAATAGTACTAATACTGCTTACCTTAAGCAAAGGCAATCTGATTATCAAAGATACTCTGATTTAAAAGCGGGCCCATATCTAAATTCATTTGTAAGTGTTGCAACATCTTTGATTACTCCCTCTCAGGGAATTAACACCCCAAGTTGATCACCAAATGGCTCACCAAAACGGCTCACTGGCCAGTCAATAAACTGGTGGCACCATTATCAGTTAACCATCTATGACAGGGATCAATCAATTCAGGTCCTAAATGGAACACAACTTGATTAAGCCTTGTGACTCAAGAGGAACATTACTCAGATAAGCCCCAAGATCCCCATGATGTACATGGACAGTATGTGGCTTATCATGATACTATATATTATTCTATATTCATATTCAATAAAGTATCATTCTCTTCTTAAATCTTCCCCTCTTTTTCGTTTATTATACTTCCCAGAAGTATAAACTTGACATAAGCAACCCAAAACTGGACACAGTGGCTTCTAAAACCAGTTCCAGCGGATTTGAGATTAATCATCTCAACCCCAATGTTGAATTAAATGTGTAATGCATTAATTCCAATTTAAAAATGTTAATGTTTCTGAACCTGTTGCCAACAGCCAATCAAGCTCAAATTTCTTGAAATTAAACCCTGCCAGTAACTTAGCAGGTGCTAGCTAGGAAAAGATCATTAATGATGGTAATCTAAATTTAGACTGGTTTAGGCATAACCTAAATTTGGATGATCACAATGGCCCTGAATTCTACTCCAATAAACCAATGGGGACTGAAAGCAGGCCAAATGCTCATCCTACCAATGATGAAATTTTTGGCTATCTGAATTAACCTATGGAAACTGATACCCCCTCAGGAGCGCCAAACAATTCTAACCAATCAATGGATAAAGCAAACACTCCCAAAGAGATTGCTAACATTGAAGCAAGTATTGCTGCTCTCAACCAGAGAGTTCATCATGTTGTAACTCTGCTGTTTTATTTGAAACAAGGGGGGAATATTTAGAAACTAGATAATAATCTTTATTGAGAGATAGTGATTATATAGTCATTGTGAATCAAGGATAACAGGAACATGATTATGTTAATCACACAGTTGAATGGTGAAGGGGGTGGCTTGTTCCTAATAATGAGTCAAGCGCCAAAACAAGGTATCCATCATAAGGGATCATCATCTGTTCATGTTGTTGGTTTTGGCAATTTGAGTTGACTTCCTAGTCTGGCTTTGAGTGGCCAGGTAATTGGATTGTGGGACACAAACCCGCTTGCTTGGAACCTTACTGGTGGATTGAGCCTGCTGTTTTGACACCCCCCCTGACTGAAGGTTGCCTCCTCTGGGGGTAGGTTGTTACAGAGGTTGTCAGGAGCCTGGGCGCCATACTGAACTAACTGTTGTTCTGTGGCGGGCAGGGCAGTTTTGTGTTGTTTTTGTCTTGAATTGCAGGGTCTCAGGCAACCATGGTGTAGGGTTTTGTCTTGTTTGCGCTTCCCAAGTCCTTGCACAAGGTAAGTGTTATTTTTGTTTACCTTTAGAATGATTACTGGGCCTACTTTCTTGGGTTGTAGTTTTCTTTTATCAATGTCCATGACCCAAACTTTGTCCCCAACATCATGTCTATCTTGGATGGGGACAAAGGTTTTTTGCAGACATTCATTTTCCTTTTCTATTTGCTCACTGTTGGCCTCTATAACTTGGGGTTCAGAACGCGGGGGAACTTTACTTGGAATTTCCAGTTTGGGTCCTGTTAATACTTGAATGATATTTGGCTGTGTGCCGTATACCAACTCAAAAGGGCTTCTTCTGGTGGATCTGTTCACTTGGGCTTGGCACACAAGTAGTTCAGTTGATAGCTGCTTATACCAGTCTTCAGGTCTCCCAGCAGTGAGTTTGGCTAAGGCTTTCACAAGACTGCCATTAAGCTGCTCTTCACGTACATTGGCCTGTGGATGGTATGGTGTTGTCATAGTATGTTTGACCCCATTTTTAGCAAGGTATATGTTGGTGTTTAAGAGGTCAATTCTTTCCCTCCATCAGTTATCAGGAGTTCTGACTTTCCAAACTTGCTGATTATCTCTCTTCCTATGAATTTCAACTGTCATTGCCAGTGTGCGCCTTTACTGCTTGGGCTACTGGCCATCTTGTATCAAAGTCTATGGTGGTGGTGATGTATTTCTTATTGTTGTTTTTACTTGGCATGGGGCCAACAACGTTGAGGGCCCACACCTTGAAGGGTAGTTGTGTGTGGATGGGTAGTACTGAATTTGGAGAGGCTTTGCTTTTGGCTAATTTCTCACATACTTCACAGTGGTCTAGGACTGCCTGAACGTCACAAACAGGGTTGGTCACCAAGCCTTGTGTTTAAAGGTTTTGTATAGATTTTGGCTCTTGGTGTGTCCGAGGTCTCTGTGATATTGTAGGATGGTGTCCACTTGTTAGTGCGTGGGGATATAAGGGATGGTAGTACTGTTGGAAATTTTTCTGTGCAAGGTCCTGTACACATCAGCAAATAGGTGTTTGTTTTTGATGATTGTTTTTTTTGTTATGCTGGTTGTACCAGGAGGAAAACCCTTGTCTTTTTTCCATAGTACCAAGAGGGGCCAATCTGGGTTGAGCCCATTTTCTCCTCTTGTGGCACAGACATACAGGCGCAAGAGGGCATCTGCTATGGCAAGTTCTGGACCAGGTTTTTACTGTATGAGCATATTAATTCTCTCCAAGAGTACCATCCAGCGGGCTTGGGGGCAAGATATAGTTAATTGGGTTTTGAAGTATATGAGCAACTTGTGCCCGGTCAATGCCGTGAATTCTTCCTGCCGTTCTAGATAACAACGCCATTTGACTAGGCAGTGTACAATGGCCAGCAGTTCCTTGTTGTGGATAGGGTATCAACACTTGCTATCTGTCAACTTTTGGGATTCATAAGCTACCAGCAAGAAATCACCATCATTATTTTTGATATGTAGTACTCCCCCAATGGATGTGTCTGAGGTGTTGATTTCCATTTGATATTCCCTGTTGCGTTTGGGATATTGCAGGATAGGAGCCATTGTGAGCTTCTCCTTGAGAAGTCCAAAACAGAGGTCACATTTGGGGGTCCATACAAACTTGGATTTGGCGCATGTTATGGCAGATAAGGGGGCAGTCAAAACGCCAAAGTCAGGTATGAAGCGACGTACATAAGCCACCATCCCCAAGAAGGTGCGGAGTTCCAACTTATCCTTGGGTGGCAGCATCTTGCAGATGGTCTGTATCTTTTGACTGTTGGGTTTGATGCTGTCTTTTGAGACTATGTGTCCCAGGAAGGGTGATTTCTTGCGGAAGAACTGGCACTTGAAGGGCTTGACCAACAGTTTGTGTTGTGCCAGGGTAGCAAAGACTGCCTCTAGGTCTTTGTGGTGCTGTTCCACCAAGGGGCTGTAGACAATGATGTTGTCTAGGTAGGCTAGGACATGCTTGCCTATGTGTGGAGCAAACACTTTGTTCATGAAGGTCACAAAGGTGGAAGGGGCATTTGTCATGCCAAAGTTGAGCACAACACACACTCATAGGAGCTGTATTTAGTGTGGAAGGCTGTTTTGGGAATGTCTTCCTCCTTAATACAAATCTGATTGTAGCCTCAAGTCAGATTAATCTTGGAGAAGACTGTGGCTCCTCCCAAGGCGTCAAAAAGATTGTCAATCAGTGGTAGTGGATAACAATTCTTGATGGTAACTTTGTTTAGGGATCAGTAGTCTGTGACCGACACAAGGTACTATCCTTCTTGGCCACAAAAAATACAGCATCCCCAAAAGGAGACTGTGAGGGGCGGATAATTCCTTTCTCTAACACTTCCTTGAGGTAGGCGTTTAGGGTGTTGTCTTTGTTTGGGGTCATCCTGTAGATAGGACGTGCTTTGGGTACAGCTCCTTTGAGCTGGATGGAGTGTTGACTGATTTTCTCTGGGGGTAACCCAGGTAGAGCTTCCTTGAAGATTTCTGGATGGCGGGCCCCAATTTTGCAATCCTGAGGTGTGGAAGTATCCTGGTGGTCCTTGAAGTGTATGATCTAGTACTGACAGTAGTCCCAGTCAATTGCCTTCAGGTTTTCTTTGTCCTGGGTCTCTGTGATGCGCACAAATACATGATTGCATAGGAGTTGGTCCACTGAGTCAGGGTAGATCTGGTGGTTGACACCTTCACGCTTAATAGTCAACACTGAGGTTGCCCAGTCTACGTGAGGATGGTTCTTTTGTAACCAGTCTAACCCCAGTACAATGTCAAACTTTGGGAAGTTAATGACAGGGCCTTGGATGGTGGAGTGTAGATTCTTGAGCATGACAGAGAAGAGGGTGGTTTCCCTTGTCACAACAATGTGATGTTCATCAGCTAAAACCATGTTTTTAATCTGCAAAGGATTAGTGGCTAGCTTGAACTTGTCTATAAAGCTGCTGTTGACTAGGGTTCAATCCACACCCAAGTCCAGGAGTGAGAGCCTGTGTAACTGCAAAAACAGAAAGGATAGGACATCAGTTTATTGGGATTTCTGGCAATGTTGTACAGTACCAGGTCCTCTGAGGGTACTTGGATCAATGGGCATTGGTCTATGTCCTTGGGTTGGTACTCATCATTGGGTAATTCAGGAGTTGTGTGGTGAGAGCTTGGCTTGCTTAATGCTCTCCCAAGGCTTTTCCCTTGTCTTAATTGCCTTGTGTGGCAGTGATACCAAAATGAGTACAATTTGACTGGCCATTTTTCCCACTCCCATGTCTATTTGAGCTTGTGGGTTTATGGTTGGTGTTATTCTTGTTGCTTCCAGGGGGTGGTCAAGTGGAGCGCCTGCCTGTGTGAGAATCCTTGGGTCTCTCTTGTTTTCCAGTTTGTGCCTTATGGAGGGTGTATGGTGTTTGTTCTGCTTTCTCTGCCTTGCAGTACAGGCTTTGCAGGTTGGTCACCTGGTCCAGGTTCATGTGTCTCATTACATGCAAATTAAGGAAATCATAGTACATGAGGTATGTGGCTGGGGTATCAAAGACCATGTCAGAGGGTGGGTGAATTTGGAGTTCCTTATAGTTGTGGGTGAGTTCCTTTACAGTGCCTGTCTGGGTTGGGTTATTTACTTGGCGTATGATCATGAGTGCCGTGTCCTTAAACACAAATCTTACCAAGAAGTCTTGTTTGAAGGTATCCCAGTTTGTCTCAGCGTGTTCTTTGTGCCATTTGTCACACCAGGTGCCAGAGTTGTGGGTCAGGTGGATAGAGATTTCTGCAATCCAAAATTGCTGTGAGTATTCCATATGGGCCAGTCTGCTCTGGGCAGACTGGATCCATGCAGCGGTGTTGTCGTTGTTAGCCCTGGCAAAAGGTTCCAAGGCAACGCTTTGTAGTTTTTGAGCTACATAGGCAGGCATGGTGGTTTTGTCAGCTGGTTGCGGCATCAATGGCGGAGCCTGAAAGAACCCTTGTGCAGACATGGCATTGAAGGCAGTTAGTTGAATCACTGTGTTCTGATACAGGACAAAGCCATCAGGTATCTTGGCACCAGGGGTGTACACAGTCCAGTCCAGCAGAAGGCTAGACATAATTCTGTCAAGGATTTGTTGGCCACAGCAAGTACAGGCAACAGGCAGAATTTTACAAGATGAGTTAGGATGAAGAAACTACATGTGCTACCAATGTTGTAACTGTGCTTTTTTAGCAGAGTTACAAGGGGAAAAATATTTAGAAACTAGATAATAATGTTTATTGAGAGATAGTGATTATATAGTCATTTTGAATCAAGTATAACAGGAACATGATTGTGTTGATCACATGGTTGGATAGTAAAGGGGGAGGCTTGATCCTGGTAATAAGTCAAGCATCAAAACAAGGTATCCACCATAAGGGATCATCATTTGTTAATGTTGTTGGATTTGGCAATTTGAGTTGACTTCCTATTCTGGCTTTGAGTGGCCAGGTTATCAGATTGCGGGTCACAAACCCGCTTGCTTGGAACCTTGCTGGCGGGTTCAGCCTGCTGTTTTGATAATCAGCAAATATTAGATGGAAACAAGCAATGGGCAGTGCCAGCACTACCCAGACCTTGCCCTAAGGTTTCAGAAAATGTGAAGGCTCCTGAGGTAGAATTATATGCTCCTGAAATACTAAAAAACTAGTATTAGAAATTTCCCTGAGGGATTTGCTTTGAAAAGTCCAAAGTTTTATCAGAAGTTGACTAAGGCTGTTGCTTCTCTTGTCTCATACTGCAGAGAGGAACTCTTACTTTCTGGTAAAGGGGCTCCTAGGGTCAAAGGGGCCATTAATGGCGTGCAAACCTCTATGACCCTTGATGGCAGCATCTATAACAATATAATTTTGCTCCCCTTTCTGAAGACACTCTCTGATGTGATAGTGGCCCCCTCTGATACAGTATTTATCATGGCCACCAATTGCAAAAGCTTCAGCATGGGCACTGCTGTACATCTTACACTGTGGCTTGGAGGCGTCCAGATGGCCATAGAGGCAGCTATTTTTGACCATGAGCAATATACACTGCTAATTGGCCAGTAGACCATGAGCAACTTAGGGGTCACAACAAGATACATCAACAATTTTTGGACTGTGGAATGCAATGGCAGGGAATTCCCACTTAGTGTCTCTTTTGATAGTTTCCACACTGAGGAATTCTTATATGAGCCCGTGGCCAGGTCATACATGATAATCCTTGGTTGTCCCCAGACCAAAGAGTGCAGCTGACTTCTGTGGTTGACAGGTTTTCTACAAATATAGTATATGACTCCAACAATCTACCTGAGGCATCACAATTTGAGCACAAAATTGACACTGAAGATGCCTGCCCTATAGCCTCAAGATTCTATCAACTGCTCCATTCCAAAGAGAGCTTTGTCAAGTCTGAAATCTAGAGGCTTCTGAAGCAAGGCCTCATTAAGCCTAGCAAGTCACTATGGTCCTTACCCTTGGTTGTTGTGCCCAAGACAGGGGGTAAACAGCAAATGTGTGCCAATTACATCCCCTTCAACAAGGTGACTATAAGCAACAACTACCCTCTATCTTGCATATCTGACATCCTTGCTTTGTTTGATGGCGCCCTGTGGTTTTCCAACATTGATTTATTCAGTGGCTTCCATCAGATTTTTGTCTGCCCTGAGGACCAACCCAAGACATCATTTGTGACTAAGTGGGGTCAGTACAAATACATCTGCATATCCTTTGGTCTTAAAGGTGCACCGCAAACTTTTCAACACATCATGAACCAAGTCTTCAATGGGTTGATTGGGGATTTTGTCACTGTGTACTTGGAGGACATTACCATTTACTCAAAGACTTTTGAGGAACACTTGGCACACCTCTGTATCTGCCTTGACTGCATCAGTAATGCTAATCTTAATGTCAATGCTGAGAAGACCATCCTTGCCGTGCAAGAGCTGAAACTCCTTAGCCACATTGTTGATATCAATGGCAAGCATCTTGACCCTGACAATATTACTTCTATATATCCATAGTCTACCCTATCAATTCCATCCAGGTTAATCTTCTTGGGCCTGGTTGGGTACTATCAGCAGTTCATACCTAATTATAGTAACATGGCTGCCCCTTTCTTTAATCTCACATGCAAGAAGCAGGCGTTTAGTTGGGGGACTGAGGAGGAGGATGCATTTAAGCAACTGAAGGGTACTGTGTCATTTGATATGGTCCTTGTCTACCCTGAATTCACCAAATTGTTTCATATCTTCTATGATGCATGCAAAGATGCAATTGGTGCTGTACTGTGCCAGGAATCTGATGGCATGTTTAGACTCATTGAATTCATGTCAAAGAAGTTCCTTACGGCTGAGTACAACTATGGCATCTATGATAAGGAGGTTTTGGATATGTTTTGTGCCCTCAAGAAATTCTGCTATTATATCCTGGGTTACCCGCTCACCATCCACTCTGACAATCTTGCTGTACGGTTTATTGCTGATAACCTGGGCACAAACAGTAGGCATATTTTCTGGTTCCTTGCCCTACTTGAGTACAACTTTGACATTAAGCATGAACCTGGCAAGGAAAACGTTGTTGTCAATGGGCTATCCAAGTAGGTTTCTCTCTTGTCTGAGATTGCCTCCTACAAGAGCAACCTCCAGCAATTAAGGGAGTTGGCACTCAGTAAGATCACACCTCAATCACTTGCTGAAGTTGAGCATTTCATCCAAGACTGCACCAACTTTACCATGATTAATGACTCCATTTTTAAAAAAGTGGATGGTAGCCTTTGGCTAGTACCCAAGATTGCTGACAGAGCTGTAATACTAAAAGAAGCTCATGAAGGTGCAGGCCACATTGGCATGGACATCACATTGGAGAGACTCAAGGCTATCTACTGGTGGCCTGGAATGTATTCAGACACAGTGAATCATCTACACAGATGCAAGATCTGTCAACGCTTCATCAAGAATGCGGACTATTCCAAACCAATTGTACCCATTGTGGTGTCTAATGTCTTTGAATTATGGGGCATTGATTTCCTGGGACCCCTATCACTTTCCAAGCATGGGAACAAGTACATCCTGATAGCCACAGAGTACTACTCCTGCTGGTCTGTAGCTGTTGCCTGCCCTGATAACTCTGCCCTATCTACTACCAAGTTTTCCTACAAGGAGATAATCACCCAGTTTGGCCAGCCCACAACTCTACTCTCTGACCAAGGATCCCATTTCCAAAACCAACTAATTGCTGACCTCATGAAGAAATTTAATGTCACCCAAAGATTTGCCACCGCCTACAACCCCCGCTGCAATAGGCTGACAGAGAGGTTCAACAAGACCTTAGTTGAAACAGCAACAGCACCCATGTCAACAATAATAATGTTGACAGTGGCCATGTTGACACTTTGTCAACATGGCCACTGTCAACTCAAAACACTAAATCTCCTATGTTTTTTGCTAGTTGCGCCAGCTTAATTCTTTTTTTTTAAAGCTTTCAGGGAGCAAACCCAGAAAACACGTAAAATTGTGGCCATCTTAACACAATTTAATATTAAGCTCAATAAAAAACTCAATTTAACCTGATTTTTCCTTTACTTTTACTAATAAAAATTAGTTTATTTTTTATTTGTTTTCACAACATAAAAGTGCCAATGTTGACACTTTTTAAGCCAAACTTATTTTTAATAACAAAACTGAAGCATCTACAGTAAAAAAATAACTATACATTTAAAATATTTTTTATTGAATTATTATATTGAAAAAGACAGTGTGCATACATTTGATTGTTGAAAGGTCCATGTTATAAATATTTATGTGGCACTTATTACAGCTTTGATATATTAAGTGGATTGGTGGCTAACAGGGATTCAATAATTTAAGCGTGACTTACTATGTAAGTTACTATAGAATTTATTATTAAAAGTAATGTTGACATTCATAAATATTGTTTATTTGCTTGTGATATCCCCTGCGGTGGAGTTAAGAAAATTAGAGTGGCACAATTAAGCCTAGATTAATATGCCACCTCATATAAAGAATGTTGTAAGTGACGTTGTCAACACTTTACCCTTTTCAATACTGAATACAACTTTCTTCACATATACACAATGGTAAAATATCATATTACCACTACCCAAATATCTTTTTAATAAAATATTAAAGAACCTTGATACTTTTTTTACTTATTTTTATATGTTTTTTTAATTTTTATATGTGAACAAAAACACACAGAAAACAGTTAATTTTTGCTAGCCCGCTTAAATTTAATTAAGTGTACTATGAAAAAACATAGTAACTTTTCAGAAAAATGTTGAAAGTGACAATGTCGTCAAAAATAATGTTTACAATTTTTGTAATTGACAGTGAGAATTCAGCTTTTTCTTACTAATTGTCACTCATAATGTTGACGCTTTTCAGTTCTCACATATAAAACTAAATGTTTTACATAATAAAAACTTCTCATTTTTTGATATTTTGTATTTTTGACTTTGCTCTTTCATATTTTTTAATTTTTAAAATAAAATTTATATCTAAATATAATACTTTTGCATATTTCTCTTAACTTTTAACTTGTTATTTATAACTTTAATAAAATAAAAACTATACAAGTATTTTTTAACTTTTACATGCCAATAAAAACCATATAAGATTTAATTTTTGTATATTATGCTTTTTAATCTTTTTTGTTTTTTAAATACATTGCTTTATTTTAAACACTTTTACTTATTTTTTTAGGACAAAAACACCTCTAAGCAGCCCAAAGGAACCAAGCGTCCCTTTAAGCCCAACAAAGCCACCAAGAAGAAGCCTGTCTCATCAAAGAAGGCCATCCCCAAACCATCCCCCAAGCTATCCCCAAATCCCTCTCCTGAGAAGAGCCCTGCTTACTCCACTGGGGGAGAGGAAACTGATGGCTCTCTTACAGAGCACAGTTTCTACAACTTGGCTTCTGACAAGGAGCTAACCAAGAAGAAGCGGCAAGGCAAAAAGACCCCTCCCAAATATAAGTCTCCTGCACATGAGGAGCACCACAATAAGCCCCCTTCTGCTTCCCCACCCCCGCCAAACTCCCCCCCCTTCAAGCTCATCTGGGGATGATTCAAAGCCCTGCCCTGATTACTTCCCTGGCTTCTGCCATGCTCCTGCTGGCCCTTGGGACCCTCTGTTGGCCCTCAAAATCTGCAACATTGACAGAAAATTCAAGGTTCCCTCTTCCTTGCCCAAATACTTTCCAATCATGAGTGTAAAGGATGGGCCGGCCATGGTGGCCAATGGGTATATCTTCAGCTTCAACAATGCCAACCAGGGCTTTAAGAGCCGGCATTACACCTGCAAGGACTGCTCCTGCCCAGTGCGGCTCAACAATGAGCGCTGGGACCTGGTCCAAACCATCAAGGGCAAGCATACCTGCATCATGCCCAACACTACCATCTCCTGCCTTCTCAAATGGTACCTTATGCAGATTACTCCCACCTTCAAAGACCTTTCTGCCACCCAGCTGGCTGTGCTTGCTTTCAAGTACCTGTCCCCTACCAACCTCAAGAGGATCCCTACCCACACCCAGTTGGTCAAGTTTGTGAGTGATAGGCGTCAAGCCTCCAATCCCCTGACCAAGATTGCCACCAGTATCAAGGACCTTATCCTCACAGATGCCCTCAAGAAGACAGAGGATGGTGAGATGTTCCTGCTCCATGACAATGGGCAGGAAGTGAAGGATAGGATTGTAGCCTACACCACAACCCAAAACCTGGAGCAGCTGAATACTGCTACCACCTGGCTGTACAAAGGCACATTTGCTACTTGCCCCTCTCTCTTCAAGCAGCTTTGGGTCCTGCATAGGCAGTTTAATGACCAGGTCATCCCCCTTGTGTTCTTTCTCCTTCCTGGTGCCAAGACTGAAGTCTACACCAAAGCCTTTAAGATTGTCTGGGATGCTTTGAGCTCCCTTCCCACCAACCATCTCCCCCCTCCCACCCACACCACAAGGGCCAATCCCTCCTCCACTGAGAAGGATGAGGCAACCATAGCCGCTAAGCATCTAGCTCATGCGCGCTCACTTGGGCCAAAGTTTATCATAATTGACTTTGAGCAGGCTCAGTTCAGAGCCTTCCAGGCCACCTTCAATGGAGAAGTTCAGGGCTGCTTCTTCCATTTTAGGCAGGCCCTTGTCAAGAATCTCAAGAGTGAGAAAGACCTTTTTGACAAGTATCTTAACAATGGTAAGGGGAAGTGCCGCTTTTCCCTGACTCAGTTTGCTGCCTTGGCTTTTGTGCGCCCAGAGAATACTGGGCTTGGCTTTGAGGCCCTCCTGGAGGATGCTTACGTGAAGAAGCACTCCACCATCTTCAAAGGCTACCTGGATTACTTTGAGAAACAATGGGTGGACAAGAAGGTGACTGCCTGGAGAGGTAAGAGTGGGGCCACTGCCCCTTGGAACTGTCAAGGCGCCTGCCTCAAGGGGGAGATGAAGACCACCTCTAGCCTTGAGGTTTGGCATAAGCACCTGAAGGTGAAGTTTGGGACCAACCCCAAGTACAACAAATTCTTCTCCAAGTTACAAGAGGAGCAGGCCCAGACTGTCTCCAAGCTCTGCAACCTGGCCAACCAGGTGGCCCCCAAGAAGAGGAAGTCCAAGGAGCAATACTACTAGGAGGACGTTCAGAAGGTGGTCAAGAAAAAGTATAAGGTGGCAGAAATCAAAAAATACCTTGAAGATGTTGCAATTGCTTTTGCTGGTGGCTTTAATTAGACAAATAAACTTTGCTTTGCTTTGCCTATATATTTTTTACTTTTAAATTTGAATGTTTCCTTTATTTTTTGGATATTACTGATCTTTTTAAGTATAAATAATAAGTTTCATATACAGTTTTAATGTGGATTTGTAAGAAATATCTTATATTTTGTTAATTTATCTTTAAGGTATGAGATATTTTCAGTTGTGCTTATAAAAAGTATAATAAATTAAATATAAAGTTTTTCTTATATTTTGTATTTATTATGATATATAAAATATCTTTATTTTTGGTTCATTGGAATTTTAATTTTTATGGGAATAAAAAATAACTTTATAATATAGAGTGTGTTTTACATAGTAAATTGAAAAATAGTTGCTTATGTCTCCTTATTCTTATTACTTATGGTATTTTTATTGCATTTTGAACTCTCTGGGGTCATTTTAGTAAAATAATGTATTTTAAAATAATTTTTTATATTAAAAATGTTCAGGGTAAAGTGTTGACATTCAGGAAACAACATTTAGTAAAACTGGGTTGTCACTTTACTATAGTGTCAACGTTTTTAGTGTTGACATGGGCACTGTTGCTGTTAAAGCCCTAGAGAAATGCACCAAGTATCAACCATCTCTATGAGAGGATGCCCTACCTACTGCCCCATGGAACTACCTCACCAAAGTACATGCATTAACTAAAGTTATTCCGTTTAAAGTCATCTACAGAGTCAAACCACCTATAGTCAAGAAGCCCCTACTGCCCAACTACCTCACGGCTTGCAATAACACAGATAATTTACAGGCCAAGGAGGAGGCAAACATAGTAGCTAGAGCACTTAAGGTCAAAGGAGCCCAAGCAAAGATCTCACACTGCCTCTCCATCTTCAAGGCTGGCCAATTAGTTCTCAAGATGAAGACCAAGCTCAGTAACTCCCACTCCACCAAGTTCAAGACTAAGTGGTTGGGTCTGTTCCAAGTTTATCAAGTGGGGTCTAACTTCAACTACTACCTTGAAGACAGCAAAGGTGTCTGCTTCTCCCAACCAGTCAATGGAAGCCTCCTTAAACTCTACCACAATTAGTTTAGCAGGGGAGTGTGATAGTGTTAACAGCAAATTTGACAAATTTGCCTAAATCAGTTAACGCTAGTGAACCACTATAAAGGTAGATTTGCCCGAATGAAATAAACTGTTCTTTATTCCCTTACATTTATTTTTATGGTTTTCTGTAGTTCACCACTACAACCTAAATCAATTTTTCAGGTGATTCTGATCAAAATAGTACCAAATATGATAGCTCTAGCTGCTCTAGAAGCTGAGATATATAGTTAAGTGCTGGAATTGGCTTCACGTCATAATCAAAGTCTTGGACTTGATTTGATAATATCTAAATTTACTTTTAATACATGCGGCAACTGTGGTAAGTTTGACTCCCTGGTGATTGACTCCCTGGTGCTTGACACTACTGTAAATTCAGAACCTGAACGTAAAAATGTGGGATTGTCAAATCCTTGGTCCAAATTTTGAATCACTTTTGCAGGATAGCTGTTTTTTAATTAAATTGGATTTTTTGAATTAATAATTGGATTTTTAAAATTCAGGAACTCATAGACACTTTGCAAAGTTCAAGTTGAACAGCATATTTCCAATGGAAGAAATGAATTAACTGGAATCAGATTTGAAGTGTTCAAATCCATCAACCATTTTCATTAAGTTTGTTATGTTTTTTGGAATTGCAGGATTGTCAAATCCAAGAGCCAAATTTCAAACCACTTTTGAATGCCCCTATTAGACTTAGATATTAATTGTGGGAACTGGAATCCAAATTGAATGTACAGTAAGAAACTAGGACAAATCAACCCAAATCAAGAAGCTCCACTCTGGATAAAATCAAATGAAAAATCCAATCTCAACAACCATGTTTAGACATGAAATTAAGTGAAATGTAATAAATTGTCTAAACTGGAAATTATGTAATATTCTGCACTCTAAATCACTAATATAGCAACCATAAAACCATATAATGATATATGAGCTACCCTCCTGATGATGCAGAAATTTTTTAAAAGTTTTTTGGCCCCCCCAATGTAGCCAGGGGCCATAAAACTTATTTTCAAGGAAGAAGAAGAGGTGGGAAAGATAAACCATCAGTCTAATACACTATGTATCCATGTATTGCTATTAAGGATACTTGATTACAGTAGATTTCAAATAACGCTAATAATAAAATAGAATTATATATTACAATCTATCTTATCACATTGTCTTTTCCTTGATGTGTTGATAGTTTATTTGCTGTTGATAATGTGCTTGTGTCTAATTGGATAGTTTCACCTCCAGTTGCCTTGGCAATAGGAAATCAAGTCTCTTCCGCAACCACAGCTGGTCTTAGGGAGGCGACTTGATTTCCTATTGCCAAGGCAACTGGAGGTGAAACTATCCAATTAGACACAAGCACATTATCAACAGCAAATAAACTATCAACACATCAAGGAAAAGACAATGTGATAAGATAGATTGTAATATATAATTCTATTTTATTATTAGCGTTATTTGAAATCTACTGTAATCAAGCATCTAAGCTTTAGTTGTCCTAAAATGGAATAGGTCAATTTTTGAGAATGCCTATGATTCCTAAAGGAATTAGCACAAATCCACTCTAGATCCTTTGACATCCTTTTTGAGATGCCCATAAATTATATTTGTTTCAAATTCACCTCATTTTTGATTTGAAATTTGGTTCTTGGATTTGACAATCCCACAATTTCAGATTTGTTAAGTTTTACATGATGTCTATGATTTGTTTGAAATACAGGAAATCTCAAATTTTACATTAGAATCCTGTATTTCTGATTTAAGTATCCCACATTTGTTTGCTGAGTTTTGTCTTCTGTTAGTTGATTTATCTGCTCAAGGGATTTGAACTTTTATAATTTAAATAAATCAAAAAGTCAAATTAAATGGTTGATTTTATTAAATATTTTAATTTTCACTCAGCTTAGTTGCCCGCAAAAGTGATTTGAAATTTAGACCAAGGATTTGACAATCCTGTCTTTTTACGTTCAGGTTCTGAATTTACAGTATGAACTTGTCTATGGGCACAAGACCACCATTGTCATTACTAAGCTAGGACTCCAATCACCTTTATTTAATAAAGTACCAGCTGACAATAACCCTGACGTACAACATGCCAGAAAGGACCAAGAGACCAAGGAAAAGGAAAGAGTAGAGAGAAACAGTTCCACTTTAACAAAAACAGTTCCAAGCTGTAGACAAGGTTTGAGTCTGTTGCAACTGAACCAATAAAAGTTAGTATTTGAATTGGGGGAAACAACAGTCCAAATAAAAAGGATAATAATAGGAATAACGTGTATTTATTTTAGGAGCAATACAGCTGATACATCATATTTGAGAGCCACATATGGCCAGGGGGTGGCATAGTGGTGTGTTTTGTGCAAAGTTATAGCTGGGAATAACTTGAGGAAAAGATCAGTGTGTCAAATTGGTATTGCTCCTATTTAGGAGATAGTGTTAGAGTGAAACTGTATGCAGCATGATTCAAGGGAATATGGTGAGGATATAATAAACAATCTGTGAGTTGCTTGACAAGCAGTAGACCAAATTGGGAGGACGGTTTCAACATCTTGGATCCAATTGCAGTATAGCAGAAGATTGTGGTCAAGATTTCCATTAGGCAAATAACTTGCAAGGGTAAATTAGAGAAAGAATCTGAAGGCATCAGCATGTAGAGGGCAGGCCAGGTTGCTGCCATGGAGTTGACAGCAACCTTGACCGCCACAAAGGCTAATCTTTTGAGGACAGGGGCAAACAGCCCCAGATAATCCATCATTTTGGGAGAAACTTTCTTTTATTTTGAGGAAAATAAGCTATCCAGAAACAAGTTTTTAGAGGGGAATGGGGAAGTCTTAAGGGAGTTCAGGATGGGAGAGGAGGGGATTCTGGAACATCTGATTAGCTAACAAGAATATTTTCATCTGTTGGTGGTCCTGCATTGGAATTTGAGTCAATGACGTCATAAGTCAGAAAATTACGGCAATCAGCAGGTCGAGCGCTGCCATCCCCAAATAAAGTATAACGCGTAATTTTCTTGTCATAATTATTTGGGGGAAAATAAGGCAGGTCTAGATTTTCCAGGGCTATTTGAGCAACCCCAGCTTTGACCCATTTTTTGTCTATGACAGCATTTAAGTTGTCTTTTTCTTTCAAGGGTTTGGCTGCAGCTCTTTGCTGGTTTCTGGTTTTACGTGGGTGCACTATCCCTTCCATTTGATTTTCTACCGTAACAGATAGTGCCTTTAATTTGATATTATGCTCAAATTGGTCCATACTGTTATTCACATCATGAGGTGACTCTTTGAGCACCCCAGTGTATTGTGAGATATTTCAGTGGATGAGGGGATAATCTTGATTGCAACAGGTTGTCAATCATGATCTTTACAAGTTGGAACCAGGACTAAGAGGCCCAGGAGCTTTCTTGGAGGTCAACCCCAACACTACCTACCTCATCAAAGAGATTGGTGCCTGCACTGGTTTGGAATGTATGCACCATGATCAACTCCATCTATTCAAAGCAAGATCCATACAGCACAATTCATGGTTACCTGTCCCCAACGCAAAACTGGATCAATACCAAGTCTGAATCCCCAACTGTCAGGAATATTCCTGACAACACCCTTTTTCAAGATAATCTTTTGGGCACAATTGGGCTCAAAGAGCAAAATAAAAATTTCAGCAGTTCCCCCTGATTGGGGAAACTGCCACAAAACACCTGGCAGAAGAAACAAAATTTAAAAAATTAAATTTTAGCAAAAACAGGTTTTATACCCGGCTGCAGACTGCGCGGCCGGCTGCCAGCCAGCCCCTGCCTGCCTGCTCTTGCCTGCCAGCTGCTGGATGGGGAAATTTCCCAATTGGGAATCCCCAAAAGGCAATTTCCCCAAACCCAAAAAAGGGGGAACTGCTTCCCAAATTTGGTAGGTTCCAAATTTGGAGGGGGTTTACAAGCTGCCCAGCATGACAATTAATGCATCAACTGCAGAAGTTTAATATGAATGCATGAAAGTGCCTAAAGAAGCTCCAAAGCCATTCAATGCCAAGATTAACAATTCATTGGTTGCCAAACCATCCCCATCCCACTCCCAAAAGGGAATTCCAGACAACACCAAGTGTTTGGGGTTCCCTGTCCAATGTTTTGCACTATTCATGCCCCACAAGGATGATAGTATATAATGAAGCCAAATCACTTGATGATATTTTGTGCTATCATTGAGTGAAATTACCCCTCAATAGTATCACATAAATCAATTTAAAAAACTTTACCTTCAAGAAGTTAAACAAGACACTAATCTTTGTCTGCCCTTTCCCAGGATCAGGAGATGAATCACCTAATCTTCTCAGCTGTCCTCACAGCATACCTAGGGATTGGGGGCCACCAATACACTCAAAAGCATGGGCCATTCAACAATCCATCTGGAAAGTACTACTAAAAGGAGCCAGCGCAGCTTAACTCCTCCAAGTGGTACTCCTGACCCATACTGGTATTGCCCCATTCCATCCAGTCCATAGTCATATAAACCTGTTTATACTACATACTCATGTATTTTGCCAGTAATTTTGGACGTTATAACGTACAAACCAAGGACTTTTGATTGATGATGACAGTCTATCCAATAGTGACAGCGCTCACAGGTTTCCAAGTCACCAACTTGGTACCCTATTTTGCTAAAGTACTTCCCCAATTGTTGGGTCTTTATACCAACACTCTCAAGAAAATTCCTAAGTGTGACGTTCCACATGGAGGCTGTTGTGCAGGCAAGGGCTGATTTGGCCACAATAAAGACTCTATGCTGAAAGTTGGCAAAGTATAGCAGTTTTGGGACAGGTATCTGAACCTAGTAGGTAACATTGGCTACTAGGGGAGGATAAGGTCTCCACCCAGTAAGTAACAAAGGACTTCTGGGGGTGGGAAGTGTACCAGTCTAGAAGGTAATGTTGGCTGCTAGTGTGCTGGATGGTGTCTGAACCTAGTGGATAACATTGGCTACTAGGGGAGGATAAAGTATTAACCCAGTAGGTAGCAAAGGACTACTGGGGAGTGATGGCTCTTCAACCTAGCAGATAACATTGGCTGCTAGGGATAATGGGTGATGTAACCTAGCAGATAACTAAGGACTTCTAGGGAAGGGAGGAGCTGAGGTAGCTCCACAATCCTTTGGCCACTTACATGAGGTCTGTAAGTGGTGGCCTTACCTAATTGGCTGGTAAGGTGTCATTGTCTGTGTTTTCCTTGGGGGCTTTTTGGGAGGTCCTAAGGCTACAATAGGGGCGTGGATATGCCCAGAGACGTTGTCAGGGTGGCGCTTGGAGAAACAGCTGTAGAACCTGGTATAACCAGGTCTCTTGTAAGTAAAGTTGGTTACTTTGCACCTGAAAGCTCAGACTTAACCACCTGAGGGAGTAAATACAATTGCACAGACATGATGATTTTCTGTGATTGAATGGCCCAAGTGGAGGTCACTTGCAGGGGCTCAGTCAAATTCCATTATTCTTGTAGACTTATTGCCTGATTCTGAGGTATATATAAAGGGGACTTAAAATGAAACTGAGGTGGTTCATAGTGAGGAATGTAACCTAGAAAGATCATAGTGAAGACTATTTGAAGGACTGAAATATTGTAGTGAAGACTAGTTGAAGGACTGGAAGATCATAGTGAAGACTTGTTAAAGGACTAGAATATTATGAAGCAAGACTAGCTGAAAAACTGGAAGATAATGGAGAAGAACTAGCTGAAGGACTGGAAGTTGGTTAAAAAGGACCTGCAGAAGTAGATGAAGGAGCAGGAATGATAGACTTGAACTTCTGGAAAGAGGATTAATAATGAGAAAGAAGAAGATAAAGTAATTATTTAATCTGCCAAAAAGATACAGTAGTTTTCAAACCTTTTGAGATAAACAAAAATCTCAGGCCAAAAACAATTAAAATTCAGTCTAAAAAAAAATCAAAAATTAAAGAATTTATATTAAGTTACAATATATTTGGATCCAACTTGATTTCTATTTTAGACTGAGTTGTATTTGCTTTTATAATGAGTTTTTTATCTCAATAGGTTTGAAAACTACTGTATGAGAAAAGATTAAGATTAATATCATATAAGAAAAAAGAAGAAGGCAGGAAAAAATTTACAGAAAACACACTGTGAATTTATAAGGAATTGATTGAATGAAAAGGAGACAGAGCAGCCAGAATTGGAACAGAGAAACTCTGAGGGCAAAGACTGGAGTTTTGCTGAAATGATTAAGTAAAGAAAGATGCAAGCAACAGGTGGTTCAAAACCAGGGTCAAGAGCAAGTCATTTGGGTAGATGTTTTGGCAAAACAGTTCAATTCAGGTGTTTGACTGGCTGCAGATCAAAGCTTGTTTGATCACTATTTTAAGGGCTTTAACTGAAGGGTTTAAGCCTAAAAAATGAGGAGATGAACCAGGAAAAGCTGGTTTTTAATTAACTGAAGTAAGTTAAAAGGTTTAATATATTATAGAGCAGAAGAAACAGGATAGTTTAAGCCTAGAAAACCTAGGATATGTGAAGAAACAAGGACTGAAACAAGGAGCTATGAAAGGGGATCAGTCTGAGGCTTTTCAAGGATTAGACCAAGTGAAATACTAAGGCCACTAAGGGCTGGTATTACAAACAGTGGATATAAAAGGCCACTAAGACTACACAGAGAGCTGGAGACTAAGATAAAGGTGCAGAAGACCAAGATAAAGGAGCTGGAGAATATGATAAGGAGTGTTGTAAATTGCGCCATTAATGATATTTCAATATGACCTTCAAATAGTGATATGTGTGAAGATTTGGTTGATTTTGCTTTTGATTTCAGGAATTCCTTGTTGCAACCGAGTTTCTAGACTTGCCTGCTAACATATCTTACAATACACATGGGGCGCTCAACGAGTCGCCCCTTGACGTATCTAACAACATGGACCAATCTGATGACAATATCAAATGGCAGGTACTTCATCCTAACTAGGAGCGCTACCAATTTGACCTGCTGATCCCTACACAAGTTATTCCTTGGCTTCAAACCTTACATGAAACTTCCCACTATGCTACCCCCTTGTGGCCTTGTGGCTTCCCCCATATGATATATTAATCATAATAATCTACAATAAACAACACCTTATTCTATTCATTCTTGTCCTTTCTATTGGACTATTGTCTTCCCCAATCCCAAATACTGAATCCCCATTGGTTCAGTTGCAACAGTGATAGCAGCAGTAGGTTGACAACCTACCTAAAACAAAATTCCCCTTAAGAAAGGATGGAGTACGGGCCATATGGCTACTCCCCAACAAGAAACTTTTCTACTAATCCCCAAGGGGGACATCTCTGACAGGTATGTCATCTATCAAGACCAGCTAGTCCTCATTAGTGTGTATATTCAGCTCCGCCTCGGGAAGCGTGACGCCAGTGTCACCCCTCCTCAGTCAGACTTGTCACAATGCATGCTCAACCTTCAGCTAGAAATCTTTTGAAGGCAGCATCAAAGGAGCCAATATTGTCAGTTGGCTCCAATCTACCAAAACCTGTCTCTGTATCTGCCAGGTTCACAAGCCCATGTGGGTTGCCACTGTGTCTGGCCGCCTCATAGGGCCCGCTGCTGTGTGGTTCACCAACTGGGACAGTCAGGAACTTGACATTACCTGGGCGGCATTCCAAGACGCTGCAAAGTCCTGCTACAGCAAAACCTTCTCCCCCATTGTAGTGGGAACTCCTCTTCTAGCAATAAAACAGACTAGTCCGTTCCTGAGTACCTTGCTGCCTCCCCCAAAGCCGTGACTGACAGAAATGCAATGCTACTCACTCTCATCATCAATGGGTTAAAACCCCATATCTGTAAGTGGGTCCCTGTAGGTTGATGCACCTCCATTGATGACTGCTACAAGACCATTATGGAGGCTAACAACCAGGCTTCAATGGGCTTCTGCCATACCAGTGACGCTCCACCCCAACCTTGTGCAACACCTGGCAATGGCCACAATCAGGTGGGTTGCTGCCAGCCCCGTCAGCAGGATAATGGGACTAAATGCCCCCGTGAGGGGGGAGCTCCAGCTAGCGCAGATTGAGGATCAGGGAAAAGCCTGGGGGTTGTAGCAACAAGAGGCACTACTATCCCACCTGACCCTTCCATCAATCCCTGCTCGCAAAGAACCCCTGCAACTACAAAATCCAAAAAAAGTCAAAACCATGAATGTCTTCTGAGTCCACAGTGACAACCCTATACTACAAGCAAGTCACTCCTCAAAATAAGTAACCGCTTAGCCTATCCCTTCTGTTTCTGTGGGAACACCCACAAATTACTGGTAGATACTGGGGCCAACCACACTATGGTGGACCAGGTGTTTGCTGACTCCCAACAACTAGACCAAGTACCTAGCAGGTTCAAGGCAGTACAAGTAGCTGACTCCCGTAGAATAGAAATTACCCATGAGACAACACCCTTCTTAGTGATAATGGGGAACGTCCAGGTTAAGCTCTCTGGGCCAATCATGACAGGGACCAGTCACAACGTAATTGCTGGCCTTGACTGGCTACAGTACAACCGTCCTTACATCAACTGGGATACATCTGTTATCACCCTTAATAGAAATGGGGTGGGCTTTCAGATCTACCCTAGGGAAATGAGCAAGTTACTCCACAAACTGTGTTTGTTAGGATAACAGAGACAGGCTTGTACAACTTCAAGGGGGGAACTAGACTTCAACCAATGTTCAGTCAAAGTTATCTGTACTGAACCATCTGTGGCCCTCCCTTGGCCACTTCACCCCCCCCCAAAAAAAACTGGCCACCCTCCTCAGGGAGTACAAAGACGTCTTCAGTGAAACACTGGACCAACTGTCTCCTCCCTGGGAGATTCAGCATGCTGTACAACTCCAAGGATTGTTACCTAAAGCACAACCATAATATTATTGTACACCAAAAAAAAAGATGAGACCGTCCGCCAGCACCTTGTGGACACACTTGATAAGGGCTTCATTTGCCCCTTGCTCTCTCCATACAGGGCGGTGGTCTTCTTTGTAGCCAAGAAGGACGGGTCCCTTTGCCTGTTCAAAGACTACTGCGCCTTAAATAAGGTGACTGTTAAGAATAAGCACCCCCTGCTGCTGATTGACAACCTATTTGATACACTTGCAGGTGTGAAGGTCTTTAGCAAAATTGATCTCACTGCAGGGTACAACCAGGTCTGCATTGCACCAGGGGATGAGGCAAAAACTGCTTCTGCACACGCTATGGGTTGTTTGAGTTTTGGGTCATGAACTTTGGAATGACCAACGCTCCTTCCATCTTTGCCATGTTGATGAACAAAGCATTTGAGGAACTGATTGGAAAATGTGTTGTTGTGTATCTTGACAACATTATTGTTTTCAGTCAAGATCAAACCACGCACCTCCAACACCTCTGTGCTGTCCTCAACACCCTTTGTAAAAATCAGCTAAAATCTAAACCCTCCAAATATGAGTTTCTCAAGTTGGAGCTGTTATTCCTTGGGCACACCATCTCTGCCCAAGGGATAAAGCCTGAACCTGCCAAAATCAAGGCAATCACCAGCATGCTGCCCCCTGCCAATGTGGGCCAGGTGTGAACATTCCTAGACATGGTTGCCTACGTGCGCAAGTTCATTCCCAATTGCAGGGAACTAATTGTACCTCTCACTGAGCTCCTCAATACCAAACAGCGCTTTCATTGGACCCCCATCAGAGATTGAGCCTTTGAGACATTGAAGCAAAGGCTCACAACAGCACCAGTACTGCAGTTCCCCAATCAAAACTGTCAGTACAAACTCAAGACCAATGCCTCTGACAGGGCCATAGGAGGTGTGCTAAGGGTAGAAACTGACAATGGCGTCTTCCTCCCTATGGCATATGAATCAAGGAAACTTACCAACTTGGAACAACGCTATCCCATTCATGATAAAGAATTGGCGGCAATTGTGTACTGTGTTGAGAAGTGGCGCTGTTACCTGGAAGGTGCTATCTTCCCACCCCACGTTCTGACAGACCACAAGTCACTCCAGTACTTCAACACACAGTCCCACTTGACATGCCGCCAAGCAGGATGGGTTGAGCGTCTATCTCCTTACCAGTTGTGCATCAAGTACAAGCCTGGGAAGGAACTTGTCACAGCTGACACCCTCTCACAACTCTATGTAGTGTCCATCACTGGGGATGATGGTTTGGACCCAGAATGGCCCATGCTCTACCTCCGCCCTGAGGCAACTTTCTACAAAGGCCTTAACTTGGTAACCATCTCCAAGCTGAAGGACAATGAAATTTAGTTCATCACCAATGCTGGCAACGTCTGCTGCCGGGCAGAGACAGGTGAGAAAACGCCTTATATTCCCACCACACAACAAGGTGACACCATACTACACTACCACTGCACCTTAGGTCATATCAGAGGATATAACCTCTTTAAAATTATAAAACGTAAGTTTGGTGGCTGTGCATGTGTCAAGACATCTTGGATCTCCTCAAAATGTGTGTGCTGTGCAAGAAGAACACGTCCAAACCTGCACCCCCAAGTCCGTTCTACCCATTAAGGCCATGGAACTCTTTGAACAGTGGGCCCTCAACATTGTTGGACCTCTCCTCAAAGACAGACTTGGGAAGAAGTACATTATCACAGCCATTGACTACTTCACCTGTTGGCCAGTAGCATGGGCAACCACTAATCACACTGCCACCACCATCACCCGCTTCATTGGCAAGGGAATTGTGGCCTGCTTTGGGCAACTCAAACGCCTCATTACATATGGTGGCCCTGAGCTTGTTGGGCATGTATGAAGGCATACTGCGCCAGGAATGCCCTTCAGCAATTAGTCACAACCTCCTACCACCCACAAGCCAATGGACGTGTGGAACAATTGAATGGTTCACTGGTCCAACTGATTGCCAAGCTCTCACAGGACCATCCTAATACCACGTGGACTGAACACTTGCCCACCGCTCTACTCATCTTGCAAGTGTGAATCAACAGGGGCACCAGGTTCAGCCCCAGCAGTCTGGCCTTTGGGGAGCCCAACAGCTTGGTGGGAGTAGAACAAGGGAAACTACAATCCACAGCCTTTGCAAAACTCCCCTTGTTGCCTACCCCTTCTCTGAGCCAGTGGCGCGCCAAAGCCCGAGAAATTGAGCACAAACAAATTGAGGGAGGGACAAAACACCTCAGGGCCAGATACACTGTAGGTGATCCTGTCTACACCCTCAACCCCAATTCAGCTAAGTTAGAAACCAACTACTTTGGGTCCTTCAAGATAGCTGTGGTCTATGACAACCACACCTACCAACTTGAGGATGTCCAAGGAAACACCAAAAGACTCCACCACAATTGCTTGTGCCCCTGCCGTGTCATCCCCACACAAAGGTTGTTTGTGCAGACCTTCCCAGATCTCCCGCAGACTCTGATCCTGATGTATGATGACAAGAAGTGGGCAAGGGGGGTGTTGCACCCAAGTTTCCAGACTCACCTGCCAACTTATCTTACATTACACAGGGGGCGCTCAATGAGTTGCCCCTTGACGTGTCTAACAACATGAACCAATCTGATGACAATGTCAAATTGCAGGCACTTTCTCCTAATTAGGAGCACTACCAATTTGACCTGCTGATCCTGTACAAGTTATTCCTCAGCTTCAAGCCTTACATAGAATATACCACCCCCTTGTGGCCTGGTGGCTTTCCCCATATAGTATATCAATTGCAGTATTCTATAATAAACAATGCCTTATTCTTATCATCCCTGTTGCAATGATCCACATGTTTGGTGATTTGCAGGTGGGGCTAATGTTGGCCAAGCAAAAGTTTGGTTGTTTGTTAGAGGTGAGTCTAGTAGGTAACATAGGACTACTAGGGGTAAGTAGGGTGAGCCTAGTAGGTAACATGGACTACTAGGGTAAGTAAGACCTGGCTGGTAGGTAACATAGGACTACCAGAGGCAGATGTTGCCTCCACTCAGCAGAAGTAATTGGCTGCTTTGGGCTATAGTGCTTCACCTTGCAGGAAACTGTGGCTGCAAGAGGGTGAAGACTGAAATAGCAAGCAGGAAACTTTGTCTGTCTGGGGGGAGTAGGCTTTGGACCTCTGGCGGGTAACACAGTCTGCCAGGGAGGGGAAGAGCTTTGAGGTCTCTATGTACCCTAATACGCTTGCAGGAGGTCTGTGAGCAAGCATCCTACCTAACAGACTGGTAGGGTGTCCTTGTTTATGCCCCTATGGGAGCTTTGGGGCAACTCAAAGTGAGCATTGGAGGGCATAGATTTGCTCAGAGATGTCACCAAGGCAGTTTGCTTGGGGAAGCAAGCTGCAGAACTTAGTGTGATCAGGCCTCTGGGAAGTAGAGCTGATTACTCTGCAACTTAAAGCCCAGACTTAATCACCTGGGTGACTAAAGACAATGCATAGACATTGATCTATGGTTGAATGGCCTAAGTGGATTGCCACTTACGAGGTCCCAGTCAAACACCAGTTCAATGTAGACTCATGCCTGGGTCTACAAGTTCTGGTAATGGGGACTGAGATAAAGAACTGAGGTGGTTCACAGAGCTAACAGAGAGGACTAGCAGGAGGGACTGTTTGATCACAGTGAAGGCTAGTTGATGGACTGTTAATTCATATTGAATTGTGGGAACCAATATGGTTCAGGGTGTAGAAGGAACAAAGGAGGTTCCTAGTGAGGGTTTGTTAAGGAACTGGTTGAGGAGAAGTTGAAGGACAAGAAGATTATGATGCAGGACTAGCTGATCATAAAGCAGGATGGCCAAAGGACCAGAATTTTGTGTTGAAGAACTGAAGATCTGAGAGGATGAACTAGCCAGACTGGATGCAGAGGCTGGAAGAGCTGATTTTAGTGTCTTTTGAGAGGAAAATAGATAAAAAGAAGAAGTTAAATAATAACTAAATACTGCCTGATTATGATTAAAAAAGGATTAAATATCATATAATGAAAAAGAAAGAGAAGGGAAAAAAATTCTATAGTTTGTTAGAACTATAAATTTATTTAAAAAAGAAGGATTAAGGAAGAAGGGAACTAGAAAGAAGCTGGAAATGGAACGGAGAAACTATGAGGGCAAAAGAGCAAATTTTGCCAAGAACAACTAGGAGAGGCAAAAAGAAGAGCAGCAAGTAGGTTCAAAGTTGCAAAATGTTAAGAGAAACACGGAGAAACGTTGAAAAATTGAGGGTCAAAATTTGCCTAAGAAACATATGTGGAAGCGCTCAAGATTTTCTGGGGAAACGTGATGGGAATTACAGCAAAACTGTTTGAAATGCGGAGCAGTTGTTTACCCAGAGCAAGACAGCCTTGGGTTTAAACTAGGGTCAAGGACAGGTCATCCGGGGAAACCTTTTTGGTGAAACCATTGAATCAAGGCGTGTGATTGGCTGCAAGACGGAGTTTATTTGATCAGTGTTAAGGGCTTTAAATTAAGAGTTAAAGCCTAAAAAATGAGGAGCAGAAGCAAAAATTCAGGGCTTTCATTGGCTAAAGTAAGTTTAAAGGTTTAATATTTTAGGAGGAGAAAAACTAGATAATTTAAGCTTTGAAGAACCAGAGTTCTAAGAGAGGTTTTTGGTCTGAAACAAGGGGCTATAAAAGGGAAAGCTATCTGAGACTCTTCAGGGACTGGACCAAGTGGATTACAAAGGCCACAAGAGCTACAGAAGGAGCAAATGACCAAGAGTAGGAAGCTAGAGCTAGGAACAGATCGCAGAAGCCCAATATGGGAACACAGGAGCCCAAGACCAAGGAGAAGGAGCCAAAGACCAAGTACAAGGAGTCCAAGATATTGTTGGAGGACTCCAAGTATTGGCAAACCCATATTGTTTCCTTGACCCCCTGGGCCAAATACCAGAAGGTTTTAAGGGGATCTTCCTTCTGAGAGTGAATAAAAGCCCATTTTGACTCCTATACATATTTCTGAGATACATTTCCACTTACTAGAGGATGACAGCCCCTTCCAGCTGGTCCCTGGCTACAATCCAGGACACACTTGGGAACTGATGGTGTTGCAACCAAGCCTCCCAACTTGCCTGCCAATGTATCTTACAATACACAGGGGGCTCTCAATGAGCTGTCCCTTGACATATCTAACATTATGGATTAATCTGATGGCAATATCAAATGGCAGGTACTTCATCCTAATTAGGAGCACTATCAATTTGACTTGCTGATCCCTGCACAAGTTATTCCTTGGCTTCAAACCTTACATGAAACTTCCCACTATGCCACCCCCTTGTGGCCTTGTGGCTTTTCTCATATAGTATATTAATCATAATATTCTACAATAAACAATACCTTATTCTTATTATTCTGTCCTATCTATTGGACTGTTGTCTTCCCCAATCCCAAATACTGAATCCTCATTGGTTCAGTTTCAAAAGTGGTAGCAGCGGTAGGTTTACAACCTACCTAAAACAAAATTCCCCCCAAGAAAGGATGGAGTACAGGCCGTATGGCTACTCCCCAACAAGAGACCTTCCTGCCAATTCCCAAGGGGGACATCCCCAATGGGTACATCATCTATCAAGACCAGCTAGTTCTCACCAGAGTGTACAATTGACTCTGCCTCAGGCAGTGTGACGCCAGTGTCACCCCGCCTCAGTCAGATCTGTCGCAATGTATGCTCAACCTTCAGTTGGAAACCTTTGCAGGTGGAGTGGAGGGGGCCGACATCGTCAGCTGGCTTCAATCTACTGAAACCCGCCTTTGCATCTGTCAGGTCCCTGAGCCTATGTGGGTTGCCACTGTGTCTGGTTGCCTCACAGGGCCCACCACTGTGTGGTTCACTAACTGGGCCAGCCAGGAACTTGACGTTACCTGGGCGGCATTCCAAGATGCTGCCAAGTCCCGCTACAGCAAAACCTTCTCCCCCATTATTGTGGGAACTCCTCTTCTAGCAATCAAACAAACTGGTTCTGTTCCTGAGTACCTTGCCGCCTGGCAACAAGCTCTTGCTGCTGCCCCTGAAGCCGTGACTGACAGAAATGCAATGCTACTCACTCTCATCATCAATGGGTTAAAACCCCATATCTGTAAGTGGGTCCCCGTAGGTTGCTGCACCTCCATCAATGACTGCTATAAGGCCATTGCTGGAGGCTAATAACCAGGCTTCAATGGGCTTCTGCCATACCAGTGATGATCCATCCCAACCACGTACCACACCTGGCAGTGGCCATAATCAAGTAGGCCGCTGCCAGCCCCGTCAGCAGGATAATGGGACTAAACACCCCCGCAAGGGGGGAGCTTCAGCTAGTGGAGATTGAGGATCAGGGAAAAGCCTGGGGGTTGTAGCAACAAGAGGCCTTGCAACCCCACCTGACCCATCCTCTCAAGCCCTGCTCGCAAAAAATCCCTGTGACTACAACATTCATGAGGTCAAAACCCTGGATGTCCTTTAAGTCCACAGTGACAACCCCATATTGCAAGCAAGCCACTCCTCAAATAAAGTAACATGCTTTTCCTATCCCTTCTGTTTCCGTGGGAACACCCACAAATTACTGGTAGATACTGGGGCCAACCACACTATGGTGAACCAGGCGTTTGCCGACTCTCAGCAATTTGACCGAGTACCCAGCAGGTTCAAAGCAGTACAAGTAGCTGACTCCCGCAGAGTTGCCATCACCCACAAGACAGTACCCTTCTCTGTGAGAATGGGGAATGTCCAGGTTAAGCTCTCTGGGCCAATAATGGCAGGGCTCAGCCACAACGTAATTGCTGGTCTCAACTGGCTTTGGCACAACTGTCCCTACATTGATTGGGATACCTCTGTCATCACCCCCAACAGAAATGGGGTGAGGTTCCAGATTTACCCTGTGGAAATGAGCAAGTTACTCCATGATACTGTGTTTGTCAGAATAACGGAGACAGGCTTGTACAATTTCAAGGGGGGAACTAGACTTTAACCAAAGCTCAATCAAAGTTATCCATGCTGAACCATCTGTGGTCCCTCCCTTGACCTCCTTACCACCACCAGCGCTTGCTGCACTCCTTGAGGAGTACAAGGATGTATTCAGTGAGACACTTGAACAACTACCTCCTCCCCAGGAGATCCAGAACGCTGTACAACTTCAAGGGTGTTACCTAAAGCACAACCATTATATTGTCTCACACCAAAGGAAGATGAAACCCTCCACCAGCACCTTGTGGACACGCTCAATAAGGGCTTCATTTTTCCCTCGCTCTCTCCATACAAGGCAGCTGTCTTCTTTGTAGCTAAGAAGGAAGGGTCTCTTTGCCTGGTCACAGACTACCGCACCCTAAATGAGGTGACGGTTAAGAACAAGTACCTCCTGCCGCTGATTGACAACCTGTTTGATACACTTACAGGTGCAAAGGTCTTTAGCAAGATTGATCTCACTTCAGGGTAAAACCAGGTCCGCATTGCACCAGGGGATGAGGCAAAAACTTCCTTCTGCACACAATATGGGTTGTTTGAGTGTTGGATCATGAACGTTGGAATGACCAACGCTCCTTCCACCTTTGCCATGTTGATGAACAAAGCATTTGAGGAACTGATTGGGAAATGTGTGATTGTGTACCTTGACAACATTATTGTCTTCAGTCAAGATCAAACCATGCACCTCCAACACTTCTGTGCTGTCCTCAACACCCTTCAGAAAACCCAGCTAAAATCTAAACCCTCCAAATGTGAGTTTCTCAAGTTGGATCTGTTATATCTTGGGCACACCATCTCTGCCCAAGGGATAAAGCCTGAACCTGCCAAAATCAAGGCAATCACCAGCATGTTGCCCCCCACTGATGTGGGCCAGGTGCAGACATTCTCTGGCATGGTTGCCTACGTGCGCAAGTTCATTCCCAATTGCGGGGAACTAATTGCACCTCTCACTGAGCTCCTCAATACCAAACAGCGCTTTCATTGGACCCCCGTCAGAGATTGAGGCTTTGAGACATTGAAGCAAAGGCTCACAACAGCACCAGTACTGTAGTTCCCCAATCAAAACCAACAGGACAAACTCGAGACTGATGCCTCCAACAGGGCCATAGGGGGTGTGATAAGGGTAGAAACTGATGATGGTGTCTTCCTCCCTATGGCATATGAGTCCAGGAAACTTGCTGACTCAGAACAACGCTATCCCATTCATGATAAAGAATTGGCGGCAATTGTGTACTGTGTTGAGAAGTGGCGCTGTTACCTAGAAGGTGCTTCCTTCCCACCCCGCGTTCTGACAGACCACAAGTCACTCCAGTACTTCAACACACAGTCCCACTTGACATGCTGCCAAGCAGGATGGGTTGAGCGTCTATCCCCTTACCAGTTGTGCATCAAGTCAAGTCTGGGAAGGAACTTGTCACAGCTGACGCCCTCTCACAGCTTTATGTAGCGTCCATCACTGGGGATGATGGTTTGGACCCAGACTGGCCCATGCTCTACCTCCTCCCTGAGGCAACTTGCTACAAAGGCCTTAAATTGGTAACCATCTCCAAATTGAAGGACAACAAAATCCAGTTCATCACCAATTCTGGTAACGTCTGCCGTTGGGCAGAGACAGGTGAGAAGACGCCTTACACTCCCACCACGCAACAAGGTGACACAATATTGCACTACTACCAAACCCTGGGTCACATCAGAGGGCGTAACCTCTTTGAGATCATGAAACAGAAGGTTTGGTGGCTGCACATGCGTCAAGACATCTTGGACCTCCTCAAAATGTGTGCATGTGCAAAAAGAACATGTCCAAACCTGCATCCCCCAAGTCTGTCCTGCCCATCAAGGCCATGGAACCCTTTGAGCAGTGCGCCCTCAACATTGTGGGGCCACTCCCCAAAGACAGACTGGGAAATAAGTACTTTATTGCTGCCATCAACTATTTCACTCGCTGGCCAGTGGCCTGGGCAATAACCAACCACACTGCCACCACCATTACCCGCTTTATTGGCAAGGAAATTGTGGTCCGCTTTGGGCAACCCAAACGCCTCATCACAGATGGCAGCCCCAAACTTGTTGGGCATGTCATGAAGGCATATTGTGCTAAGAACGCACTCCAATGTGTAGTTACAACCCCCTACCATCCTCAAGCCAATGGACGCGTGAAACAGTTAAATGGCTCACTGGTTCAATTGATTGCCAAGCTCTCGCAAGAGCATCCTAACACCGCATGGACTGAACACATGCCCACTGCTCTACTTATCCTGCAAGCAAGAATCAACAGGGGCACAGGGTTCAGCCCCGGTACCTTGGCCTTTGGAACACCTGACAGTTTGATGGGGGTTGAACAGGGGAAGCTACAGTCTAAGGCTCCTGACAAGACTCCCCTAGTAACAACTCCATCCCTAGACCAATGATGTGCCAAAGCCCAGGAAATCAAACACAAGAGGATTGCAGGAGGGACAAAGCACCTGAAAGCTAGATACGTCATAGGTGACCCCATGTACACCCTCAATCCCAGTTCTGCCAAGTTGGAACCTAACCACCTAGGGCCCTTCAAGATAGCTGCAGTCTATGACAATCACACTTTTCAACTTGAAGATGCCCAAGGAAACACCAAGAAGCTTCACCATGATTTCTTGCGCCCCTGCCGCACCATCCCCACATAAAAGTTGTTCATGCAGACCTTCCCAGACCTTCTTCAGATTCTGGTCTTGGTGTCTGACAACAAGCAGGGGGCAAGGGGGGTGTTGCAACTGAGCCTCCCAACTTGCCTGCTAATGTATCTTACGATACACAGGGGGCGCTCAATGAGCTGTCCCTTGACGTATCTAACGTTATGGATTAATCTGATGGCAATATTGAATGGTGGGTACTTCATTCTAATTAGGAGCGCTACCAATTCAACTTGCTGATCCCTGCACAAGTTATTCCTTGGCTTCAAACCTTACATGGAACTTCCCACTATGCCACCCCCTTGTGGCCTTGTGGCTTTCCCCACAGTATATTAATCACAATATTCTACAATAAACAATACCTTATTCTTATTATTCTGTCCTTTCTATTGGACTGTTGTCTTCCCCAATCCAAATACTGAGTCCTCAATGGTTCAGTTGCAACATGAAAGAAAATAAAAGCCCATTTTGACCTCTGCCCAAAGTTCTAAGCAGTATGATAGACCCTATGAGTGAGTTGCCCAACATCTTCTACCCTAGCCAAGGGGAGGAAGATACCTACCGCCAAAGCTGTTGAAGGTTCACCACTAGTAAAACTTCCCAGGAGGAGTGGAAAGGGTTAACTAGACACCCTGAGATGACAGATAGGGGGGAATTTATTGGGAATGAGTTTACTAGGCTGTTGAAGGATTGATACAGGCCCACAGAGGGACTAGCACCAGCTGAAGTACAAGTACATGGTGGGATGCTCATCTAGTCATAGAGAAAGTATTGGAAGAGTTTTCAGTAATGCAAGCCAAGTATAAACTTCAAGCTAGCCATTTACCTCTACTAGGGAATGACAACTCCTTCCAGCTGGTTCCTGGCTATGACCCAGGACACACAATGGGGACTGGTGAACAGGAACCCCACACTAAGGCTCCACCTTCCAGCACCCCAGGGAGAGATGTTGAAACATATATGATTACTCTCTTTCAGGGAAGTAATTCCCCAAGTGATTCCCCAACTAACTACTAAGTCTGTGGCACTCTTATCAACCACCCATCTAATATGGGGATCAACCCTTTTGAGTCCTAAAAGGAACATTACCTGGATAAGCCCCCATGACTACCATGATGTACATGGACAGCATGTGGCTTCTCATGATACTATTTAATCCTCAACATTCCTATCAATAAAGTATCATTCTCTTCTCAATTTTCCCCTTCATTTCATTTTATATGCTTCTCAGAAATATACTTGACACTAGGATAACTTGATCACAAATATACTCCAATATTATCTTGGTTTTGTCACCTTAATTGCCCCAAAGATTTACTGACATCAATATTACTTGCAAGATAATTTTAAAAAAGGAGATACGCCATTAGAATTTAAGGGCTTAACTTCTATATGGGCTAAAAACACCATGATGAGGCTTATTTTGGGTACTTTTTGTTTAACCTCTATCTATATCACACCTGCTTTTAGAGCCATATCTAAATTTCGCGTGCATCCGTTTCTGCCAACCCTGCTCGGGTTTGATTTGTAAAATCTTGCAGCGTTTTAAATAACCCCGATGGCCCATTGGTTATGACGGTGATGTAAAGCGCTATAGCGGCGTTTTGTTTTTGGAGATATCCTGGCAGTGTATCCGTCAGGTTTAAACGCAACCACCAACTTTGAAAGTTTAGACTATAAAACGAGCGTATGATTTCACTCGTTGCTTAACTTGAAATCAGATTACCTCGCAGCTAAAAGTGGGTTGGAGTTGGTCCTATTTATATACCGCTTTTTATTGGCTGTAAATAGATACTAGTTCGAATCCTGGATCGTGGCAGGATGTGATAGTCTTACATTTGCTCGCGTTATGCTAAGAGGCGAATCAAAAGTTTAAATTTCTATTATAAACCGGTATAGGTAAATTATGTTTTGATTTGAAATGGCTTTTATTTAATGTATTGAGGGATCCATATTGTCATATATCGTAATATAAACACTATGCTAAGCTCCACTCTAAAGATACGCTTGGCATGGATCTATTGGCAGCCTGAAAAGTGGATCCGATTGGTTGCATGTGGATTTACCACACGAATCCGCTTTGTAATAAGGTGGTGCGTGTTAAAAAGACTTGACCTGGCATCCATGGCTTTGATAACCCATGGAAGTGAGCTATTCAGCCATGAAGGGCTGGGCTAAGGCGACAAAGGAAACAGTGATGAGTACGCTTGCGCGGAATCAGATCCGGCGAGTAGCTATCTTGGGGGTGATGATACTTGTTTGGTGTAGCATCTTCATCCCCGTGATTACCATTCACTTAACACACCAAGAGAGAGATTCTAACGAAGAGAACGATCCACATATAGACGCTTTAGTTTGGGCAGACTTTCGTGGATTAAATCCCATCTCGGGGGATATTAAACTAGCGTTGGGGACTCATTCTGATGGCTTGCATCTTAACTTGGGAGGTGAAACAATATACTTGGAATCTCAGATATTCCCTGAAACAAATCGTACAGCATATCCCATTGGCAACAAGGATCACGCATTTTATCCTTTTGACGAATATGAGTTTACATCCTTTATAAGTGCAGTGGATGTTTTTAACAAGACCCTCAACATTGATTTTATCTTGGACATTGATGGACATGGCTTCACTTCAAATCTTAAAAGAAAGTGGAAGGAAGCCGGTGTACTAAATATAAAATACACTTTAAAGCGTCACAATACAACAAAGCTGCTATGTTTCATAATATTTGCACTGATCTGGCTGCTGGCACTCGTAATGATCAACCTTGCCGTGGACGCTGTATTCTACTACCGCGACACGCCACCCCTTTTTATCCTTTCTGGGTTCACGATTGTTTTTGCTCTCCCCGCCCTCCGCAAAATCCAGCCAGGCATCCCTGATTTCGGCTGTATTCTTGATTCTGCCGGATACTTTTGGTAACCACTCCAACTTTCATTTCTAATTGTTCCAGGGGTGTTACGATCGTGTCTTTTTCTGCCTGTCTTATGTTGTATTCCTGGGCCTTTCGCTGGAAGCCCAAAAGCCATTGCAACTACCCCCGGCCTTGATGTCATAAATCTGGTGGATCCAAATGCAGGTTTATTTGTAACACAAGGATCCCATCAAACATATCTCTGCCCCTTAGGTCTGTTAAAGAATTTAGAAGATACCTTACTCAATTCTTGGTAAACCAAGTACCACTTATCTAGGCAACTGTGGTAAAGAGAACTCCTTGGTAGGTGACCACAAATATTTTAAGTCCAACATGATGTTACATGCAAGCGATATATTCTATTTTTACTAGTTGCTAGAATTTTGCATCCTATGAGATAATTTTTTACTAGAGGTATAGTTGTTTATCATTGTTGATAATAGGATTGGTATGTATGACAACATATCTCACTACCAATCAAGGTCCTCTAAACGAGGAGCTGAAAGCAAGGCAGCAGCACAAATGAGATTAGGAGAAGAGAGTCTTCAACCCAAAAGATACAGTACCAGTAGTTAACAGTCACCAAGAAGTTCCCACAAGTGCAGAAAAGAAAAGTCTTTTACATGAAAAGTGTCCAGTAGTTCTCAAAGCTGTGGCACTAAGCAAAATCAACTAATATTTAAGCAAATAGAACTCAAACCTAAACAAGATCCAAGTATCAGTGTAAAGCATCCACTCTTTTAACTGGGATTTGAGCGGTAATGGGCAAAATAACTCAATAAAGCAACAAACAACTCAAACTACAAGAGAAAACATTGAGACACAGTTCAAGATTTATGAAAACACAAGCAAAATGGCTTCAGCTGTGATGATGGAATAGTGTGAGAGCTTGTCCTAGTTGATCATATGTGGAATACCCACCTAAATCAGGATGGCATCACAGATGAGGAGTAGATGGTGCATATGTACTCAGAGATAGAGAAACCGCCAGAATCAGCTCATACAGTATAGAACATCCTTCATGTCAACAACTCTCAAGAACATTTTTATTTCCACTATTCAAGGATAGTTTTCTGGCTCAAATAATTGATCTTGATAATAAAAACCACACTTTATTTTCATTTGAACATCAAGTGAAATTGTGAAAGATGAAGCGAAAGCAACCTTTGAAATCATTGGCATGGAGGATGTTCCACGCTGTATGTATTAATTCTGATGGTTGCCAAGGGTGGTGGCCTTTAAAGACAGGTTAGGGCAAAGCACATCATATAAGATTACATATAAAGAGAAAAGGCTTTGATTTGATGTCAAGTAGTCTGCTGCATAGATTGGTTCACACCCAGTCCCTCAAATTTCTAGGGGCATTTCAAATGGGGGTGGCCAATTTCCTAAATTTTGGAGTGGCAAGTTTGCTGAGTCTAAAAATCAGTTATTACAGATCTTATTAAGAGATATTGGAATAAGTGAATCATGAGGAAAGATAGTTAGTGGGTTGAATATATCAAACTACTGGATTAGTTTTCTTGAATATATTAACATTTAAAGGTGTTTGGGTATAGTTTGACAAGGTGGCTTTCTTGTAGTCTGGGTTTGCTTACCTTGCCAACCCCACCAATGGTTGTTGCAAATTGCAGCTCTGCTTTATTTGCTTTTGGATCAATGGAATTTACTCATTGATACAATTTGTCAATGGGCTCCCAAAGTTGATTTACACTATCCATTTGCTATGACATCATTGAGCTGAATTATTCAGGCTTATTATTAACCCATATGAGTTTAATAATCACAGTTTTTAACCTTACACTTAACAATTATACTTTGGTATTACCTTTATTTAGCAGCTGAAGCTGGCATTTAGTAAGCTTTATATAGCCTTAAGATTAATAGAATGTTTTATCTATACTTTGGTTTATATAGCCTTTAGCTGGTATATTTAGCTAGCTTAGATAGCCCAAATCTACAGCAATGGTTGCAACTGAGATTCCCCTCTTGCCTGCTAACATATCTCACGATACACAGGGAGCGCTCAATAAGTCACCCCATGACATATCTAACGGCATGGATCAATCTGATGGTGATATCAAGTTACAGGCACTATCTCCTAATTAGGAGTGCTGCCAATTTGACATTGCTGATCCCTGTGCAAGTTATTCCTCAGCTCCAAACTTTACATGGAACCCGCCACCGTGCCACCCCCTGGTGGCTATAAGAGAGGAGGGCTAGACTACCACAGTCAGGCTCCCATCCTGGTGGGACCAACCACCAGGATGCCATCCAGTGCAAGACTGGTATGATTGCTCAAAGGGGCCTCCCAAAGGAGACTGGCTGAGAAAAGGGAGGAAAATAGGCATACAGGACCATAACCAATGCACCAGCGAGCAATCACAGAGAGTGATCCTGGGTGGGAGGGATATCTGGATCCATTGTGGGAACTTGGTGCAAGGAGGGGAGGGAGGGACCTAAGACTGTTGTGGGGTGAGGGTTGTGCAAGTCAGAGGAAGGGGTTTCATTAGTTCCTGATTCTGGAGAGGATGAAAAGCCCTCAGAATAAGGACCTGACCAAGGCAACTGGACAAGTGTAGTTAGGATGGCGGGGACCTGGGTTAAATGACAGAAGGCATTGGAAAGCAGACCAGGAGTAGGAACAGAAGTTTGAGCAACCAGGGAAAAAAGCCCTCAGAATAAGGACCTGACCAAGGCAACTGGACAAGTGTAGTTAGGATGGCGGGGACCTGGGTTAAATGACAGAAGGCATTGGAAAGCAGACCAGGAGTAGGAACAGAAGTTTGAGCAACCAGGGAAAGTTTGTTCCAAATACCTGGGCTGGTGGTCCAAAACAATAGGAAGATGGGTACCAATGTCACCATGACTACCTTATACAAAGGAGACAACATGATTACAGATGAGGGTTTAATCAAAACTTCCAGGCAGACAGTCTGTGAGTGCTGGAGCAATATCAAGACCTCAAGCCAAGTTTGGATCCTCTCAGATCAAATCTCAACAAAAAAACACGGGTGGGTGGCCAGCAGGGCAAACAGACCAGAGGAAAGCGGGAGGGAGGACAGCAGCAGGAGTCAGGGCAATAAGCTTTGTTTATTAAATAAAACTTCAAAATACAGATAGATTTTCAAAGTCAGGAGTTTTATTTGATAATTTGAATTGGTAAGCAAGGGACCTGACAGCCCATGGTTCCATTATATGCATAGGGGGGTGATAGTGCCAGGAGTTTTAAAGAGGGGTTATTAGAAAGCAATCTAAAGGGGAGCCAGTTAAAAGTAACTGCCTAATCTTCCCATGGTCTGGGCCCAAGAGAATAGAAGCAGCAGACCCAGGTGTGAGGTACAGTCACCTGGTTAGCTAGGTGCATTCTGGGGACTCAGGGTGCACATTATCCCTAATACCTTCCTCTGATGTCCCAACTTGAGTGCTCCCAAACCCAATTACTTTGGGCCAAGAGACTCCCGGGCTGGAGGAATTGCTTGACTGGGATTCCGCTGATTGTGGAATTTTATACCCAATTTTCCAGGCTGCGGGTTAGCCACACCCTGTACAATGTGGCCCACATTTTTTTGATGGCCTGCCAATTGTTTCAAAACAGGACAACACCAGGAAAGCAAAAAAATCAAGCTGGATCAAAGTCTCCTCCACAGTTGGAGGGAACTCCAGAGAAGGGAAAGGGGTTTCAGCCATGAAGGCCAGTACAAAACGCTCATCCACTGTGTGGGCCAGGTCCTCCAGGTTTCAAAGAGGTTTTGCCTGCACACAGCCTGCCTTTTTTGATGGTCTGGGAAATATATCCCTGTTCAGGGCTAATGGCGGGCCATGGAACTTTACAGTGGCCTTGTGGCTCTCCGCATATAGTATATTAGTCATAATACCAATTAATAACCCTTATCTTATTCTTCTCATTATTGTCCTTTCTATTGGACTGTTGTCTTCCCCAATCAAATACTGAACTATCATTGGTTCAGTTGCAATACAATGGTGGTGATGTGCACTTTTGTTTTATATCCTAGGAGAAAAGGTTAGAGACCCAAGCAGCAAGAGTAGGGATTTTTAGGAAAGGGGCAGCCTTGCCCTGCTCAGACTCAATTTTCTGTACCACGGCCCATCTTTGATCAATCTTCAGATATAAATCTGCAATCTTATTGAGTGGCTGCTTGCAGCCGCTCCATTTTTCCATATGGTGCTTGCTTGCCCATCAACAATTGGAACCCCTATAATTTCCATGACATCAGCTGCCTGTTGATGTACATACAGTTGTTGTAAGAATTAACCAGGCATCACCTTCATTTGAAGAAAAGAAAGATCATAATAAATGAAAACTGTCAAAATTGGCATGAATAGATACACTACAGACTTTTATAAAGTAAAGAGAGAAAATATGAAAATAAAATAAAGGCCATTAAAAATAAACATATTTCAAAATTTCAATATTTACCGTAAAATCAATGCCTTACAAGACTGAATATCTTGTAAAACTAGTACTTGGTAGGCCCACCACTGGCTCTAATAACATAAGCAAGTCTTTTGAGAATATAATAGACTAGGTGGTTAAGAGTTTTCATAAGAATTGCTTCTCATGCACTTGCTGCTCCAAATTTGAGATATACTATGGATTTTTTGCAGCCTTCTGAGAAATTAGATTTGAAAAAATCCCAAAGATGTTCAATAGGACTCAAATCTGGGCTTTGGGGGCAGTTCAAAAAACAATATGCTTGGGAATCAAGGCTTCTTTAACTTCTTGGTCTTTGTAGACAGGGGCAATGTATTGCATGAAGATGTAATTGGCTGTATTTTTCAAAGCTCTCATAAATGGACAGAGATTCTAATACAGGACTTTAGTGTAGACGTCACCATTTATAGTTTCACTAATTGGCTGGATCTCCCCCTTTGTATTGGCTTTGAAGCAGCCCCAAAACATGGCACCCTGATGATCATTTCCAACAGTGAATATTACACACTCAGGATCATAGGCTTCATCAGGTTGGCAATAGAAATTTTGTTGTCTCTGAGATCCTCTGAGCAGCACTTTAGTCTCACCAGACCAAATTACCTTCTCCCAAAAGGATATATGGTGATTTATATATTGGCAAGCAAATGCCAATCTTTTAACCTTGTTTACTTGCATTAGGAGTGGTTTTCTTCTTGCAATACAGCCATAATACCCCTGCTCATGCATACTATTCCAAACAGTACTATTAGAAATATCAATATTTAAGTTAATATTGATACTTTCTCTAATTCGGCTAGCTGTTATAAACCAATTTTGTTTAACTATCATGATTATATATCAGCCATATTGAGCTGTAGTCTTTTTAGGGCGGCTTTACCCTAGAAAATTTTTCACATAGTTAGTTTTTTGAAACTTCAGGTAAAGTTCTCAAGCTGTTTCAGCACCAACCTTAAGCTGCTTTGCAATTTTTCTATATGATAACCCCATTTGCTTAGCTTGTATCATTTGACCATGAATATACTAAGGTATTTCTCTTGTTTTAACCATATTTTTTATCCAAAAGATTCACTAACCTCAATATTATTATCTATATAAGTTTGGATGGGAGGTTCTGTCTCAGATGCATTTTATAAGCATAAATACTCTTTTGATTTGAAGTCTTATTATTCCCCTTTATTGAAAATATAATTTTTTTCATAGCTTTTATTTGATTTGCATGTTTTTCTTTATGTACCTGATAAAAAAATTTATGTGCATCTATTCATGCCAACTTTAGCAACTTCATTTATTATTATTGTTTTTTTCTTTAAATAAAGGTGATGGTGGGTTAATTTTTACACCAACTGTATGTTTACCAAGTGAATTGATGATAAAATAAACTCAGGCGCTATGAGTGAAAACTCAATATAAAAACAAAACAGTATATCAAATAAACATGTAAAAAACCACTCAGTTGTTATGTGAAATAAAATTTAAACAAGAATGATACTTAGTTATCTTAAATAAGACACATGATCTGAAACATAGAATATAAAAACATTGTGGTGGGTGTTTATATATGGAGTAAAATTAAGAGAAAGCTGACAGAAAATAATTCACTAGCTCTATGATGGGTTGTGTAAACTCAAATGTGCCTAATTAATCTACAAAGAACCTATGAATGTGCTGTTGGGTGGTGTATATTCTATTTAAATAACCATGTTCATATAGAAAAATAAAATCCAAAACCAGGGCTTTAGCTTAATTTAGCTTGTTTTAGTATTTTATTTCATAGTAAAATGGAAGGAACACAACAACAGACTTTTAATACAGACAGTATGCATTGGGTTCAGGGGTTTCCCCATGGGTCAAAAATTGTGTAAGTGCAACACAAGTGCTAACTCAGGAAAGAGATGAGAGAGCAGAGAACATTGGTGAGGTTGCAAAGACACAACAATCAGTTCAAGATGAACAAAATGGGGGGAAGCAGAATATAAACCCAAGGGATCCCAAGTTATTTGGAAAAGCTACCAAAGTTATCATATCTAAAACAGTGAATAGCAAGGAAGTTGAGCTTACTTATTTGGTATACCATATTGTTTACCACCAGGAGTCAGTTCTGAAACCCTGATACAGAAGGTTCAACCAGTTTTTGACACTATCTAAAAGCCTTATGCATGCAACAGCAATAAAGACCTCAATAAAGAGCCAAAGTTTTATAGAACTACAAAGGGACAGCTGGTGTTAAAGAAGATCACAACCATCTACAACAAGGTGCCTATACCTTGTGCAACAACTGTAGCATAGTACCTCCATATCCTTCCTGATCAAAAAGCTTATATGAGAGGTTTTACCCAACATACAGAACCTTATCAAGTTGATACAGGATACCAGTTGTAGAGGATCCAGGAAATTCATGCTTGCTTTTTCATTATCCCAGTCTGACTCTTTTACAGTTTGGAAGGGAATCCTTTATGTAAGCTTCAATGGGCTCAGATTCCAGGCAAGTAATCTTGGCATTAAACTTATTGCCATCTGGTGATCATTTCCAAGCTTTTCACTTCCCATTGTTTAGCTGAAGATCATCTCTCTCATTCCATGGTAGTCTTTTTTCAGTTAAAAGCCAAAACATAAACCATAAAATTATTGAGGGGAAAGCAACCATTGTCACAAATATAAGCATCTTTGTTTATTATTATCATGTTTTCATTATATACCAATTAGGGTATAAGTGGCTAAAAACCCCTCCAGTTCTGGAATTACACCTGGATTCCTATCATATGATCTATGACACAACAGTGTCATTCAATCAAGATCTTTACCAAAAAGATCTTCACACTCTTAACCTATAAGAATGTGCCCTAATACATTCCAGAATTGCCTGATTCCTTCTGTGGAAATGTATTGTTTTGGTTTGAAGTATTAAAGACTTCTGGTACCTAAACCCTGTGGAATATACATATTACTGATCCAAGATATCATTGTTCCAACTGGGAATCCGCTGAGCAATCCTAAATGCCTAGACACTATTGTCTACATTTAGCCGTTTTTTTGAATTAACTGGTTTTTTGCATTAAAAACCCATTAAAACGCTTCAAACCTCAAACCAGGCACCACCACAGCGCCCATGAACTTTCTAGGCAGCGTCACAGTGCCCCAGCGCCTGAAACCTGCACTGGGCGGCACCTCAGCGCTTTACAAATCACTAGGCGCCTCAGCGCTTCTAATCTAATAAATTTGCCAAAACAGCACTTTTAAACTAAAATTTGGGGCTTAATTTTTGTTAAACTTAACCAATATTCTTGACACAGTCAAATCCATTAAAAACAACAAAATTAAATCAGCATTAATCATATTATTGTGTATATATTAATTAACCTTCCCATTTAATTAATTTGTTTGAAGACAACAAGTCTGTACTTGACACAGTCAAGTCCATTTTGGCCCTATGATTAAATCCTCATTAATCATATTCAAGAATATCAATTAAACTCTGTGGTTAATTAATTGGGTTGAGGCACCTAGTCTCATAAGCTGAGCTGTTCAGATTATTAATTTTGGCCCTCAATTAGCATAGCCTAATTGATTCCTGGGTACTCCATTACTACATTGGAAAATCTCTCCAAGGACAGTCCTATTGTTTTGGATTTCAACCAACAAAAATCATCAAAATTCAACCACTTTGTGAAACCATCGCTCAATGTGACTGTAGTTTTGGTCACACCAGTGAATATAAGAAAGCCACAGTCATTGTTGGAGATATATCCAGAAATTTCCAATAAACTATAAAAATGATATCTAAACACCAGGAATCTCTCCTAAGGGAGAAACCCAAGTACCTACCTACCCTTCTCAATAAGGAGAACAAATGGGTCATTTACCAGAGGATAAACCAAGACTTCTATCTTTAACTGGAATTTATACAGACTATAGTTAAGATAACTTTTGGCATTGATGCTCCAACTTCCCTTTACTATTCTGTGATTAGAGAGCTCAAGTATTCCTGGAAAAACTCAGTGTATCTCCCTATAACCAAAACAGTTAATCCAATATTGAGACCTACAAAAAGTACCCAGAGGTTTACTTGCTCTCAAGGATAAGAGAACTGTCAGATTTACTATATCAACAAATCAGCTTC
>QTSX02000105.1:141933-284112 GCA_014839935.2 Entomophthora muscae
CCGTCTATGCACAATGCATATGAATATGTGCCCAAAGGTGGCAAGGACAGAGCATCCAGGCATATATCAGTCCCCGTCACAGCCTATTTGATGGTGGCTCTCCTTGGTCCAAAGGGGATTGAGATGTACCAAATGACATTGAGATCTCACAACAGCAGGGCCTTCTTATCATTTCTCTGATTGTTCCAGGAGCATCTTAGGCGCACTAGCCTGGGTTTCATCAACATTATTGTATTGGATAAGATCAGACTCCATAAAGTGACAGATTTTCTTGAGAAATTCCTAATTATTGAGAAAGGTGTGGCAGTTGACCAACAGAAATTGTCTGCAGTATCTATGTGCCTATTATTTCTTTCTATATATTCCCTGTTCCTAAACAAAATCAAGGAGATCTTTGGATGGCTCAAGCAAGTTGTCAAGCATGGCACTCTAATTGATCTCAAGGCCCTATTTGATTTTCTGAAGGTTGGGAACCATATCCTCCTAGAAGCAACAGAAGAGAATTTTTGCACCCAATCTAAGTCATATATTACTCTGTGCCTTGATAGCCAGCCAATTGATCAAAGGTGACTTCTCTCTTTTAAGTATAGACAATCATGCATACACTCCTTTTATTATTTATTATTTTTAATTTACAGTTTTTGCTTTTTTATTTTTTATTTTTTATTTTTTAATTTCAATAGTGCTTATTATTATACTTACAGGTTGCTAATCCTATATTAAATACAAGCTTTTTCAATATACAAGCAGCATCAATTACTTATTATATTAATAAAAGTAGTCTATTTTGATTTCAAATATATGTTTAGGTGCTTAGCTTTGAAGTAATTTTTACATAGAACCAATTCAGTATAAAAATTAAAAAGCCTAAGCACAAAATATGTTTTTATGTTTTTTATTGACACAGTATGTGATTTATTTAATCAAGATAATGAAGTTATAAAATATAAATATATACCCAGTTTTGTAAATGACTTATTGCTTTATACTGTTTTTAGTCTTAATGAAATAATAAAAAATATAATTTTTTAAGAAAAATTAAAGAATTAAATTTAGAAATAAAAATCCCGTATAATATATAATTATCAGAGGTGAAAACTTATTGGGTATAGTAATAATTAGTTGGTTTGTATCACATCACCTGGAGATGAAGGCACCACATCATATACAGTGGATAATTCTTGGTTAATGTATTCCTGATGACTGTTTAATGCTAACATGATAAATTGTGAGCTCAGGATCAGCTTTTCTGATGAGGCTTCAACCCCATAAATCCTGTCCAGAATAAGAGCATCTTGAATTATTTTTTGAAAGGACTATCTTTATTAGGAATTTTTTTATAATTTGGAATGTATTATGGGGGAAATCATGCAACTTGCCCAGAAGTTTAAGCTCTGGTTTTATAGATATTGGGCAGATCTGATTGATGACCATCATTTTGGGGATATCCTATGAGATATTTGTCCACTTTTATATATCTAGAGGATACAAGAATGTTATCACAGCTGGCTCTTTTCCTGGTTATCAGGCCTCTGAATTTACTAGTATGTTCCATAGTTTTGGCTACATATTTTTTTCATCAGGATAATGCCAGCTCCACATTGAATGGGGTCTGGTCTATCACAAAATTCCTTCTGGTCACGTGGATCTGATGTATTGCTAGTACTTAGTATATAGTTTGCAACCTGGATGGGGCTTCTTTTTTGCTTCTTCAAAAAAGATGTTCTCTCCTGGGTTCATCATTAGCTTCCAGGGGCCCATATTTCTTCTTGAATTTGGTTCCATAGTGAGGTGCTCTTGGGGCATTCAAAGTAGCAATGGGATACCCCTACTATTGTTTTGCTGCATATTTTGCAATCCTTATATGGGTATGATTTTTTGCTATGGGTACCTGATTTATATGCTCTATTGAGCACTCTTTATATTACTACTTAAATCTTGATGGGTATAATTTTGAAATTCATACTAGCTACTATTATTTTTGCTTTCAGTTTTATCCGGGTTCTCTCTTGAATCCAGTTGCTAATCAGGCATGGGAATTGAGGGATGTGTTTGTGTTGCCGGAGTCCTGTGTAGTTCTCCAATGATGCTCTGCACCTGTCATATCTTACTTGGTGGAGTGCATCTTAAATTTTAACCAAAAACATTCCTCTTTCCTTGTCTGTGGTACATTGTGACCACAGGCAATTCTACGTTTCTTCAGACTGTAATGGGTCCACTTTGTCTAGGATACCTACACTCTAATTTGATGTTCTGAGTGCCTACATGCATTCTCTCCAGTATTTTGAGATTTCTTTTGGTTCAAAATTCATCGGATGTTTGAAGATGTATGTTCTCAGAAAATTGGTAAGTGTTGGTGCTTCTTTCTCCAACACTTTTGCCCACTTTTTGGCCCTTCCTAGCTCTGGGCTGCAGGTTGCCAATTCCATGCATCTGGGAAAGGTCTTGGCCCATAATTTTCTGGCATTCTCTGCAAATGGGAGTAACCCCATTCCCCATCTTTGGAATGGCATGAAACTGTTTCTAGTAAAATAGGGGCAGTGTTTGGTTTTCCCCACAAATGTGCGGATTATGATTGCCACCTTTTTTTGAATGTTTTTGAGAAGAGAAGGATATGTGTCATGTACCATATCTTGGAATATAAAAAGATGTTTAATGCTTGGGCTTTGGATGTCAAGTCCACTTTTTATATTGCCATCTCCCTATTAGGTCAACTAGGTCTGATATCATGTTCTGTTTCACATGGTTGACTTCCAAATTGATGAATGTGAAGTAGACACTGGGGTGTTAAAATGGGGTATCTTTCTGAATTGGAGTCATACCTATTGGTGGTGGGAAGGTCAGCCCCCTGATTTTTACAATTACTGTCTTATCCATGTTCAGTTTTTCATTATTGCAGCCTGATACCAACTGGTAATTATTAGAAAATGTTCATTATTGTTTGTGTCTGCTATTCTGCAGACTGTGTTGTCTGCAAATGTGCAAGTTTTCAGTGGCCATTGACCAGGATGAAGAATTCCTGTTAGGGATACATGGCATGCTGTTAGGAATATGTTTGACACAAAGTCAAATAGGAGTGGTGACATTGGGTTGCCCTGGCAGAGTCCCTGATGGACTTTGAAACTGTTAGTAAGTTCTCCGTTTACAATAAATGTTGCTTCCAGGTTTAAGTATATTGTAGTAATCCATCTGCAAAATAATGGTGGGAGTCCCACTTCACTTGGTGCCTGGAGGAGGAATGACCGTGCCACTCTATTGTATGCTTTTTTCATATCAAAGAAGAGGAGGTATCCTTGGGACTGTTTGGATTGGTCTTGAATGATATTTTGTACTGTTTCTATGTTTTTTCATATAGATCTGTTGCAAAAAAACCCGTGCTGTGTGGGATGAAGTATATTATCTGCTATTTCCATCATCCTATTTGAAAAAATCCTGTCAAAATATTATAGTCTGCGTTTTACAGACTTATTGGGTGCCAATTTTTCAATTGTGGTTGTGATCTCTTGTTGAACAGCATGCTGATTTTCACTTCATTTCTGCCTTAGAGTTGGGTTTTGTTGTCCAGGCACCAATTGAACATATTAACCATTGGCACCACCACATGGGCTTTCAGGTTATTATATACCTCCACTTGTATATTTTCTGGCCCTAGAAATTTCCCTTTTGGAGATTCCTTTGGTGCTGTCTGGACTTCTTTATCAGTGATTGGTACACAGAGGGCTACCACTTCCTTCTCTGAACATTTTTTAGGCTGCTGTGTGCCATTTTGAAGATACTTTCCCCTGCCTGAGGGTCCACTTCCAAGAAAGCATATAGGCTTCTATAGGATTTTTCACTTCTGCTTTGATCTTGGACAGGTTGGATGTGATCTTCCCATCTTCAGCTTCTACTTCTGTGAGTGCTGTGCAGCATTTTGTAAACTTCAAGTGTTCCAGTACTTTACAGGATGATGTTCCCATAGTACATTGGAATTTGTATGTTGTGTTTATTCTAATACTAATATCTTATTTCCTTTGGATCTCTTTGATCTCTTTCTGGTTTTTATTTATTCCCGCTTTTGTTTTTATTGGAATAAAGCTTTTATTCATTGATTCTATTTTTTCCAGTTTGTTTTTATTTTTTTGTGTTTATATTCTTTTTACTATTTTCATATTCTTTACTTACTATCATTATTGTTGTAACTGTGCTGTTTTAGCAGAGTTACAAGGGGGGAATATTAGAAACTAGATAATTATCTTTATTTAGAGATAGGGATTATATAGTTGATGTGAATCATCTTAAGAGGAACATTGTTTTGTAGATCATTCAATTGGATGGTAAAGGGGGGTGGCTTGTTCCTGGTAAAGGGTCAGGCGCCAAATTGATTCATCCACCAAATAGGATCATTGTTTGTTCATGTTGTTGCTTTTGAGAATTCAAGTTGACTGCCTTGTTTGGGCACAGGTCACAGGGAAGTTGGATTGCAGGTCACAACCCCGCTTAGTCAGAACCTTGTTGGCAGTTTGATCCTGCTTTTTTGACATTATTAATTTTTTATTTTTACCCCAAGTCTGACTTGGATCAATTTCTTTTTTCCCATTCCTTTTGTCAAGCTTCAAATACACTTTTACATAATTTCTTTCCACATTGGGTCACTAAGTGTTATAAGACTGATAGTTCATTCATGGGGTTTTTTGATGTTTTGTCTACAGTTACCTCTACTAGTGTATGGTTGCTGATTTGGGATACCCTTACTCACAATCTTGTTTTGAGGTTGACTAAGTTGTCTAAGACTAGAATGAATTCCAGTCTAGATCCTTTTTTTATGTATCCTTCTATGTCTTTCCGTTGTGTTAGCGTTCCTGGATCTTTTGACTTATCATCCAGAGTGAATTCCAGTCCTTTAGCTGCCATAAAGCAAGCATGTGGTCTTCCCAGAAATGTTTCTTTCCACTTGTTGGGAAAATGTCTCTAATGGGATATGTCCATGTATTGAAATCCCCTTCTATAATGGTGTTATTGGAAATTTCAATCCTATCCAGTATAGTCCATTGTGTGTGGCTTGTATGTGTTGGTGATATGTACACACCTATTACTTTATAAATTTTGTTTTCTTTCCTATTTTCAACTTCCACATCAAGGATAGTTTTTCTGTGTATGTACCTAGAAGTTTAATGTCTATTTCTTTTGAGAGGGCTACTATGGCCACATATTTCCCCCAGAATGCTTGAACATTTGATTGGATGGAAAGCATATGGCTAAATGCATCTGTTCTATAGTAGGTGGGAGTTTGAGGGTTGGGTTAGGATTATTAAGTTGGGTCTCAGTAATTATAATTATGTCAAGTTGGTATTTTTCAGGTGGAGCAGGGTATCTTGAATCATGTAGTCAACTAAAGTGTAAACCTGTCAGGATTTCCTTTCTTTTCTATATCTGCTGCTATTATAGAAAATTTTCTATTTTTAGTCTTTTATTATGGTATAATTTTGGTTCAAAAATACTTTAACCTTAATCCTAACTTGATTTCACTTTCATTTTTCTTATATTTGTGGGTTAATAACCACTATATCCAAAAGTATACATTGTATTTGATACTATGGTTTTTGAATTATAAATTTAATAGAAATTCCTTTTTGTTTTCTTTTTGGATTTATCCTAGGCATGTTATCAATCATGCTTTGGCTTAATTTTTTGCCTTTCATTTAGGACTTGATTTCCTGCTTCTTCTGTGGTTTTTGGTTTGATTTTACTAGAGCTTTGGTTTTTTATTTATCTTTTGGTCTTACCTTGCTTGCTCTTTTTTACAGCTTTCTTCACACTTTGGGTGTTTGTCTTTGGATCTCCTAAATGATTTTTTTCTTTTATAGCTAAGTCTTATTTACCCCTGTTTTCTTAAATACTAAATGATAAACTAGGAATAATTTAGCTTATATCCTTCCCTAAATCAATTCTTGGCTTAATAATATCAAAGGAATGAGGTTAATTTGACTCTCCTTTAAAACCACCTCAAATCTTAAAAAATAAATGAATATCCTTGCACAATCACTCTCAATATCAAGTTAATATTGTTTGATTTGCACCTCAAAAAGTTACTTGCTAGGTTTTGGTGCTTACTTTATTTTATTATCACTTTTTTAGTTTTCAATTATTATCAGCTCCTTTATGATCCCATTCAACTTTTTGTACTCCCAATTTGAAAACTTATATAATAATACCCAATCTATCATTCTTAACAGATTCAACCTAGCTGTTGATTATATTCAATATTTAAGTTGGCTTATTGGATCAATATTACATTATCAAACCAGGATTTTATGTATTCTCTTTATTTCAATCAATCAGTTAAGTCCTCATATCACTTTATATAAGCTACTAGGAGCTTTGTTACAGTTATTGCTACATACTTTTCCAAATTTTATGTATTTGATCAATATCAACATATTAGTAATAAAAGCACCAGTCTATAACCATATTTCTAAAAGATTCAAACATTAAAAACCCAGGGCAGCCTCCTTCTTGTATAGTTCTAACCTGGCCTCATTGACCCCACAGTGTCACCCCATTATTTTTTCATTGCTTGCGCTTATTCCAAAGTGAAATAATAGCTCTGGGCAAACCACAAGGCAGATGTGAGAGAGGGGGATAGACTTAAAAAGTATGGCTCCTATCCTGATGAAACCATGTACCAGGATGCCATCTAGTGTATTACTGAGATGGACACTCTGAGAGGCTTCCAGGGGGAGTTAGTACGGGACAAGGGTGAGAAATAGATGTTCAAGACCATAACCAAGGCACCTACCAACAACCAAAGAAAACAGTTCTGAGTAGGGTGGGATTTAATCTTTGTGGGGGTTGCAGTAAAGATGAGAGTGAGTGATTTGAAACAGACATGAATTCAGTATCCTTCAGAGTTGGGGAAAGAGAATCCTCAACGTCCAACTCCTGGAATGTGGGAAAATCCTTGGGATATAGCCCTATTCATGCTGACTTGATAAAAGAGTTCAAAATGGATGGGGCCTGGGTCAGATGTTGGAATGAGTTTTTGGGCAGCCCAGGATTTGCTACTGGGTTTTTTGCTGCTAGAGAGAGTGTTTCCCATATTTCTGGGGAAGTGGACCATATCAAGAGGAAAACTGGTACCAAATTCACCAGCATTGACTTTAGGAATGAAGACAACATTCCATAGGATGCATCTAACAAAAAAACTCCAGGCAGCTGGGCCAAAGGAACTGAGATTCACAGGTGGTTGTGGGGTGTGAATTGAAGTATGAAGTCAAAGTTGGGTACTTCAAGCCTTTTCTGAGGGCTCAAACGGGTTTCAAATCTGCCTGGATTTGTTTTTAATGTCTTAACTGTGCTGTTTTAGCAGAGTTACCAGGGGGAAAATATTTAGAAACTAGTAATATTCTTTATTGAGAGATAATGATTATATAGCTAGTGTGAATCATGGATAACAGGAACATGATAGCGTTGATCACACAGTGGGATGGTGAAGGAGATGGCTTGATCCTGGTAATGAGTCAAGCGCCAAAACAAGGTATCCACCATAAGGGATCATCATCTGTTCATGTTGCTGGATTTGGAAATTTGAGTTGATGTCCTAGTCTGGCTTCAAGTGACTAGATAATTGGGCTGCAGGTCACAAACCTGCTTACTCAAAAACTTGTTGGCAGGTCAAGCCTGCTGTTTCAACACCCCCCTACCCCCCAACTGAAGGTTGGCCTCCTCTGGGGGAAGATTGTCAGGGAGGGTTTTAGGATACCGGGCACCATACTGGACTAACTGTTGTTCTGTGGCGGGTAGGGCAGTCTCATGTTGTCTCTGTCTTTCTTTGCAGGGTCTCAGGCAATCATGGTGTAGGGTCTTGTCTTGTTTACGTTTCCTGAGTCCTTGCATGAGATAAGTGTTATGTTTGTTTACGTTTAGGATGATTGCTGGGCCTAATTTTTTGGGTTATAGTTTACTTTTGTCAATGTTCATGACCCAAAATTTATCACCAACCTCATGTCTGTTTTGGATGGGGACAAATGTCTCTTGTATATGCTTGTTTTCTCCTTCTGTTTGATCACCATTGGACTCTATGATCTTGGGATCTGAACAAGGGGGACCTTGCTTGGGATTTCCAGCTTGGGTCCTGATAGTGCTTTAATGATATTGGGCTGTGTGCCATATACCAACTCAAAAGGGCTTTTCCCGGTGGATCTGTTCACATAAGTTTGGCATACAAGTAGTGCAGTTGGTAGCTGCTTATACCAGTCTCCAGGTCTCCTGGCAGTGAGTTTGGCTAAGGCTTGCACAAGGCTGCCTTTATGCTGCTCTACACGTCCATTGGCCTGTGGGTGGTATGGTGTTGTCACAGTATGTTTGACCCTATTTTTAGCAAGGTATATGTTGGTGTTTAAGAGGTCAATTCTTTCCCTCCATCAGTTATCAGGAGTTCTGGCTTTCTAAACTTGCTGATTATCTCTTTGCCAATAAATTGCTGTATGTCATTACCAGTGTGCACCCTTACTGCTTGGGCTACTGGCCATCTTGTAGCAAATTCTATGGCGGTGATGATGTATTTCTTATCATTGTGTTTCCCTGGCATGGGGCCAACAACGTCAAGGGCCCATTTTTTGAAGGGTAGTTGTGTGCGGATGGGAAGTGCTGACTTTGGGTTTTTTTTGCTTTTTGTAAATTTCTCACATACTTTGCATTGGTCCAGGACTTCTTGAACATCACATACAGGATTGGCCACCAGGCCTTGTGCTTAAGGAACTTGTATAGGTTTTGGCTCTTGGTGTGTCTGAGGTCTCTGTGATAGCATAGGATAGTGTCTACTCTCTGGTGTGTGGGGATATAGGGAATGGTAGTACTGTCAGACATTTTTCTGTGCAAGTCATGTACATGTCAGCAAATAGGTGTTTGTTTTTGATAACTGTTTCCTTTGTTATGTTGATTGTACCAGAGGGAAACACTTGTCCTTTGTTTGTAGCACCAAAAGAGGCCAGTTTGGGTCAAGCCCATTTTTTCCTCTTGTGGCACAGACATATAGGTGTGAGAGGGTGTCTGCCATGGCAAGCTTGAGACCAGGTTTGTACTGTATGAGCATATTGAATCTCTCCAAGAGCTCCATTCAGTGGGCTTGGAAATGAGATGGATTTGCTTGAGTTTTGAAATATATGAGCAACTTGTGGTTGGTTAATGCTGTGAATTCTTTCTGCCATTCTAGATAATAACGCCATTTGACTAGACAGTTTACAATGGACAGCAGTTCCTTGTTGTGGATAGGATATCAACACTTGCCGTCTGTCAGTTTTTGTGATTTATAGGCTATGGGCAGGAAGTCACCATTATTGTTTTTGATTTGTAGTACTCCCCCAATGGATGCATCTGAGGTGTTTGTTTCCATTTGGTACTCCCCATTGTGTTTGGGTTATTGAAGGATAGGTGCTGTTGTGAGTTTCTCTTTGAGGCGTCTAAAGCAGAGATCACATTGGGGGGGGGTCCACACAAACTTGGATTTGGCGCCAGTTATGGCATATAGGGGTGCCGTCAAGACGCCACAGTCAGGTATGAAGCAGTGTATGTAGGCCACCATTCCTAGGAATGTGTGGAGTTCCAACTTGCCCTTGGGTGGTGGCATCTTGCAGATGGCCTTTATCTTTTGACTGTCAGGCTTGATGCCGTCTTTTGAGACTATGTGCCCTAAGAAAGGCAGTTGCTTGTGGAAGAACTGGCATTTGGAAGGTTTGGCTAGCAGCTTGTGTTGTGCCAGGATAGCAAAGACTGCCTGCAAGCCTTTGTGGTGCTGTTCTACCAAGGGGCTATAGAAAATAATGTCTTCCAAGTAGACTAAGGCATGCTTGCCTATGTGAGGGGCAAACACTTTGTTCATGAAGGTCACAAAGGTTGAGGGGGTGTTTTTCATACCAAAGTTGAGTACCACACACTTGTATGAACCACTTTTAGTGCAGAAGGCTGTTTTGGGAATGTCTTCCTCCTTTATAAAAATCTGATTGTAGCCTGTGGTTAGGTCAATCTTGGAGAAGACTGTGGCCCCGTCCAAAGTGTTAAAGAGGTCGTCAATCAGTGGTAGTGGGTAACAATTCTTGATGGTAACTTTGTTTAGTACTTGGTAATCTGTGACTAGGCGCAGAGTGCCATCCTTTTTGGCCACAAAGAATACGGCGGCCCCAAAGGGATATTGTGAAGGACGGATAAGTCCTTTCTCCAAGGCTTTCTTGAGGTAGGCTTGTAGGGCATTATCTTCATTTGGGGTCAGACAGTAGATGCATTGCGCTTTGGGTACAGCTCCTTTGAGTTGAATGGAGTGTTGGATATGTTTTTCCAGAGGTAACCCAGGTAAAGCCTCCTTGAAGATTTCTGGATGGCGGGCTACAATTTTCCAATCCTGAGGAGTGGTGGTGTCCTGGTGGACTTTAAAGTGTATGGTTTCATACTGGTAGGAGTCCCAGTTGATTGTCTTCAGGTTTTCCTTCTTGTCCAGGGTCTCTGTAATGCGCACAAAGCCGTGGTTGCTTAGAAGTTGTTACACTGAGTCAGGGTAGATCTGGTGGTTGACACCTTCACATTTGATGGTCAGTACCAAGGTTGCCCAGTCCACGTGGGGGTTGTTCTTTTGCAGCCAATCCAAAACCAGCACAATGTCAAACTTTGGAAATTCAATGACAGGGCCTTGGATGGTGGAATGTAGGTTCTCAATCATGACATAAAGGGGGCGGCTTCCCTTGTTATGGCAATGTGATGTTCATCAGCTAAGACCACATTTTTAATCCACAAAGGATTAATGGCTAGCTTGAATTTGTCCACAAAGCTGCTTTTAACTAGGGTTTGGTCTGTGCCCAAGTCCAGGAGTGCTGAGCCTGTGTAACTGCAAAAGCATAAATGATAAGACATCAGTTTATTGGGATGTCTGGCAATGGTGTAAAGTACTGGGTCCTCTGAGGGTACTTGGATCATTGGACATTGGTCCACATCCTTGGTTTGGTACTTATCATTGGGCAAGTCAAGAGTTGTGTGGGGAGATCTTGGCTCTCTTAATGCTCTCCCTGGGCTTTTCCCTTGTCTTGTTTGCCTTGTGTGGCAGTGATACAGAAATGAGTACAGTTTGATTGACCATTGTTCCCACTTCCCTGTCCATTTGAGCCTGCAGGTTTTTGATTTGCATTGTTTCCGTTATTCCCAGGGGGTGGTCAATTGGAGCGCCTGCCTGTGTGAGAATCCTTGGGTCTCTCTCTTCCAATTCTGCGCTTTGTGGAGGGTGTTGGACAAAGCTCCACCTTTTCTGCTTTACAATATAGACTTTGCAGATTGGTCACTTGTTCCAGGTTCACATGTCTTGTTACATCCAACTTGAGGGCATCATAGTGCATGAGGTGTGTGGCTGGGGTGTCAAAGGCCATGTCAGAGGGTGTGCGTAGTTGGAGTTCTTTGTAGGCGCAGGTGAGTTCCTTCATAGTGCCTGTCTGGGTTAAATTCTTTACTTGACATATGATCATGAGTGTGGTATCCTTGAGCACAAATCTAGCCAAGAAATCTTGTTTGAAGGTATCCCAGTCCTTTTTGGTATGTTCTTTGTACCACTTGTTGCACCAGGTGCCAGCATTGTGAGTCAGTTGGATGGAGATTTCTGCAATCCAAAATTTCTGTGGGTATTCCATTTGGGCCAGTTTGCTCTTGGCGGACTGGATCCATGAGGCAGTGTTATTGTTGTTGGCCCCAGTGAAGGGCTCCAAGGTAGCGCTACAGAGTCTTTGGGCTACGTAGGCTGGCATGGTGCCTTCATCTTTTGGCCGTGGAATGGCGGCGGCCGTTTGGAAGAAACCTTGTGCAGAAATGGCGTTGAAGGCGGGTAGCAGAATCACTGTGTTCTGGTACAGGACAAAACCATCAGGTATCTTGGCACTAGGGGTGTACAGAGTCCAGTCTAGAGGGAGACCAGACATGATTCTATCAAGGATTTGTTGGCCGCAGCAAGTACAGGCAACAGGCAGAATTTTGGGGAATAAAGTAGGATGGAAAACCTACTTCTGCTACCAATGTTCTAACTGTGCTGTTTTAGCAGAGTTACAAGGGGAAAAATATTTAGAAACTAGATAATATTCTTTATTGATGGATAATGATTATATAGTTAGTGTGAATCATGGATAACAGGAACATGATATTGTTGATCACACAGTGGGATGGTGAAGGGGATGGCTCAATCCTGGTAATGAGTCAAGTGCCAAAACAAGGTATCCACCGTAAGGGATCATCATTTGTTCATGTTTTTTGATTTGGCAATTTGAGTTGACTTCCTAGTCTGGCTTTGAGTGACTGGATAATCAGGTTTCAGGTCACAAACCTGCTTACTTGAAACCTTGTTGGCAGGTTGAGCCTGCTGTTTTGATATTAACAAAAAACACGGGCAAGAGGCATGATGAAATCAACCTTCCATTGGTTGGTTATCCCACTAGTCACAATATTAGCAAGATATGTTGCTCTTGAAAAATTGCTGATCCAGATTGTCAAGGGGTCTGATTTGTAGTAAGATTGATAGAGTGTCACCAACAACAATTCACTGTTAACCAATACATGGGTAAATTGACCATGATGCTTTCCACCAACTGGCTTCTTTCTAGGATAGTTTATTACCCTAAAAATACCTCATGATTGATTGGTAGATCTATTCTTTTTCCCATGATGATCTGACACAGTTCTAACATGATAATTTGATCATCTATCTCCCCATATGTACACTGTCAATTATGACTCAATTAGTATGACTATGTCAACTGGGTTGTAGTTTTTAAAGCCCTTCCTTCTCCCCCAAATATATACCACACTATTACAATTACTTTGAATTAGCTACAATATTGATATATTTATCCTTACCTGTATTCCCTTGCGCCAACACAAGATAACTAAGACTGCCTACATCTCTATTGCTAAACAAGCCAACTACAAGTCCCTCTTTGAGGATTTGCTACAGGACAACGTCCTCTGTTACCTTTTTGTTATCCACTACCCTTTACACATGTATTTTGCTTTGCTTAGTTATCTCCAACAACCTTAGCCTATTTGTGAGTAGTACCTACCTTTCCCTCCAATTTTCACCTCTGACAGTACATCTCTTAAGACTGACTGTTGTTCTATTAATGTGAGTAAGAGCATCACAGGCAGCAGGGATAGGCAGACCAAAGGAATGCAGGAGGCAAGAGACAGGGAAGAAGTCAAGACAACAATCTTTATTGTCAAAGTTAAAACACAAAACACAAAGCAAACTTTTCAAAATAAGAATTTTAAAAATAGATAATTCAAAATTGCTAAGCAAGGGACCTGGTGGCTCTTGCTTCCATTTTGTGCAAGGGAGGGGGTTGGATAGACACAGGAGGTAACCAAATAGATAATACAACCTAATCTACCTGTGGTCTGGACCCAAGAAATAGGAGCAACTGGGCCAGGTGCAGGGGTCAGCAGCCTGATTGGATAGATGCATTCACCAAGAAACCAGGAGCAATCTTTTTGTTGCTGGTTACAATTGCTGCCACTGTTGGGAGGGTCTCTGAACACTTTTCTTTGGTCTGAGGGACCACCAGGCCAGAAGAGCTAATTGGCCAAGATTTCACTATGTGTGGAACCTTGTAACTAAATTATCTGGGCTGCATGATAGACAGATCTAGTGAAATTTGGGGCAACAGTGCCCATGTTGACAATAATAATGTTGACAGTGGCCATGTTGACACTTTGTCAACATGGTCACTGTTGACTCAAAACTCTAAATCTCCTATGTTTTTTTGCTAGTTGTGCTAGCTTACTTCTTTTTTAAAGCATTCAGGGGTACAAACCCAGAAAACACAACAATATTGTGGCCATCTCAACACAATTTAATATTAAGCTTAATAAAAAAACTCAATTTAACCAGATTTTTCCTTTACTTTTACTAATAAAAATTAGTTTATTTCTCTATTTTTTCACAACGTAAAAGTGTCAATGTCAACACTTTTTAAGCATAACTTATTTTTAATAACAAAACTGAAGCATCTACAATAAAAAAATTAAGTGTGCATTTAAAAATCTTTTTTTATTGAATTATTATATTAAAAAAGACAGTGTGCATACATTTGATTGTTGAAATGTTCATCTTATAAATATATATGTGGCACTTATTCCGGCTCTAATATATTAAGTGGATTGGTGGCTAACGGCATTCCAATAATTTAAGCGTGAGTTACTATGTAAGTTACTATATAATTTATTATTAAAAATAATGTTGACACTCATAAATGCCGTTTATTTGCTTGTGATCATCTGCTGGGGTGGAGTTAAGCAAATTAAAGTGGCATAATTAAGCCTAAATTAATATGTCTCCTCATATAAAGAATGTTGTAAGTGATGTTGTTGACACTTTACCCTTTTCAATACTGAAGACTACTTTCTTAACAACTTCACATATACACAATGGTAAAATATCATATTACCACTACCCAAATATTATTTTTAATAAAATAATAAAGAACTTTAATACTTTTTTACTTATTTTCATATGTTTTTTTAATTTTTATATGTGAACAAAAATACACAGAAAATGGTTAATTTTTGCTAGCCCGCGTAAATTTAATTAAGTGTACTATGAAAAAACCATAGTAAATTTTTAAAAAAATGTCAACAGTGACAATGTTGTCAAAAATAATTCCTACAATTTTTGTAATCAACAGTGAGAATTCAGCTTTTTTTACTAATTGTCACTCATAATGCCAACGCTTTTCAGTTCTCACATATAAAACTTTATGTTTTACATCATAAAAACTTCTCATTTTTGATATGTTGTATTTTTGACCTTTCTCTTACATATTTCTAAATTTTAAAATAAAATTTATATCCAAATATAATACTTTTGCATATTTCTCTTAAGTTTTTTTATTTAAAACTATAATAAATTAAAAACTATACAAGTATTTTTTAACTTTTAAATGCCAATAAAAACCATCTAAGATTTAATTTTTATATATTATGCTTTTTAAGTTGTTTTGTTTGTTTTTTACATACATTGCTTTATTTTAAACCCTTTTAATTATTATTTTAGGACAAAAACACCTCTAAGCAGCCCAAAGGAACCAAGTGTCCTTCACAGCCAACCAAACCCATCAAAAAGAAGCCTGTCTCATCAAAGAAGGCCACTCTAAAACCATCCCCAAAGCCCTCACCAAAGCCCTCCCCTGAGCCCTCTCCTGAGAAGAGCCCTGCTCACTCCACTGGGGGAGAGGAATCTGATGGCTCCCTTGTGGGCCACAGTTTCTACAACTCGGCTTCAGATGAGGAGCCAACCAAGAAGCAGCAACAAGGCAAAAAGACCCCACCCAAGGATAAGTCTCCTGCACATGAGGAGTACCACAATAAGCCCCTTATGCTTCCCCCCACCACTAAACTCCCCCCTTCAAGCTCATCTGGGTATAATTCAAAGCCCTTCCCTGATTACTTCCTTGGCTTCCGCCATGCTCCTGCTGGCCCCTGGGACCCTCTGTTGGCCCACAACATCTGCAATTTTGATGGCAAATTTAAGGTTCTCTCTTCCTTGCCTAAGTATTTTCCTATCATGAGTATAAAGGATGGGCCAGCCAGGGTGGCCAATGATTATATTTTCTCTTGTAACAATGCCAACCGGGGCTTCAAGAGCCGCCATTAAATCTGCGAGGACCGCTCCTGCCCAGTGAGGCTCAACACTGAGCGCTGGGACTTGGTCCAAACCATCAAGGGTGAACACACTTGTGTGATGCCAAATACTACCATAGCCTGCCTCCTCAAGTGGTATCTCATCCAGGTCATGCCCACCTCCAAAGACCTTTCCTCAACCCAGCTGGCTGTGCTTGCTTGCAAGTACCTCTCCACAAACAACCTGAAGAGGGTGCCAACCCATACCCAGTTGGTCAAGTTTGTAAGTGATAGGCGTCAAGCCTCCAATCTCCTGGCCAAGAGTGCCACTAAAATTAAAGACCTAGTCCTCACAGATGCCCTTAAAAAAACTGAGGATGGTGAGTTGTTCCTGCTCCATGACAATGGGCAGGAAGTGGAGGATAGGATTATAGCCTACACCACAACCCAAAACCTAGAGCAGCTCAATACTGCTACCACCTGGCTGTGTGATGGCACATTTGCTACTTGCCCCTCTCTCTTTAAGCAGCTTTGGGTCCTGCATGGGCAGTTTAATTATCAGGTTATCCCTCTTGTGTTCTTTCTCCTTCCTGGTGCCAAGACTGAAGTCTACACCAGAGCCTTCAAGATAGTCTGGGATGTTTTGAGCTCCCTTCCCACCAAACAGCTCCCCCCTCCCACTGACACCACAAGGGCAAATCCCTCCTCCGCTGAGAAGGATGAGTTGACCCTAGCCGCTGAGCAGCTAGCTCATGCACGCTCACTTGGGCCAAATGCTATCATATTGGACTTTGAGCAAGCTCAGTTCAGAGCCTTCAAGGCCACCTTCAATGGAAAAGTCCAGGGCTGCTTCTTGCATTTTAGGCAGGCCCTCATCAAGAATCTCAAGAGTGAGAAGGACCTTTTCAAGAAGTATCTTAACAATGGTAAGGGGAAGTGCTGCTTTTCCCTGACTCAGTTTTCTGCCTTGGCTTTTGTGCGCCCAGAGCATACTGGGCTTGGCTTTGAGACCCTCCTGGGGGATGCTTACATCAAGAAGCACTCCACCATCTTCAAAGGCTACCTGGATTACTTCAAGCGCCAATGGGTGGGCAAGAAGGTGACTGCCTGGAGAGGTAAGAGCGGGGCCTCTGCCCCTTGGAATTGCCAGGGCGCCTGCCTCAAGGAGGAGATGAAGACCACATCTAGCCTTGAGGTTTGGCACAAGCACCTGAAGGTGAAGTTTGGGTCCAACCCCAAGTACAACAAATTCTTCTCCAAGCTGCAGGAGGAGCAGGCCCAGACTGTTTCCAAGTTTGTGACCTGGCCAACCGGGTGCCCCCAAGAAGAGAAAGGGTAAGGACCAGGACTATCAGGAGAACGTTCAGAAGGTGGTGAAGAAAAAGTATAAGGTGGCGGAGATTAAGAAGTACCTTGAGGACGTTGCCACTGCTCTTGCTGGTGGCTTTAATTAGCACAATAAACCTTGCTTTGCTTTGTCTGTATATTTTTTACTTTTAAACTTTTAATTTTTCAATTTATTTATATTTTAATAATCTTTTTAGGTATAAATGGTAAGTTTCAGATACAGTTTCAATGTGGTTTAGTAAGAAATATCTTATATTTTGTTAGTTTATCTTTACGCTTGAGATATTTTCAGCTATGCTTATATAAAGTATAATAAATTTAAATTAGATTTTTCTTGTATTTTGTATTTATTATGATATATAAAATATCTTTATTTCTGGTTCATTGTAATTTTATTTTTTATGGGAATAAAAAATAATTTTATATCAAAGAGTGTAATTTACATAGTAAACTGAAAAATAGTTGCTTATATCTCCTTATTCTTATTACTTATGGTAATTTTTTATTGCATTTTTGAGTTTTCTGGGGTTATTTTAGTATAATAAAGTATTTTAAATAATTATCCAATTAAAAATGTTCAGGGTAAAGTGTTTTGTTAATTAAAAAAGTGTCAACATCCAGGAATGGCATTAAATAAAACCGGGTCATCACTTTACTATAGTGTTGACATTAAAAGTGTTGACATGGCCACTGTTGACATTATTATTGTTGACCTGGGCGCTGTTGTCAAATTGGGTGGGCTGCATTTTTCTATAGAACTATCAATTGCTTTAAGACCAGTCTGCACCAGGAAAGCAGGCAGTCTAACCAAACTAGTGTCTCCTCCGTAGATGGAGGAGATTCCTAAGATGACGAGGGAGTTCCTGGAGCAAAGGCCACCACAAACTGCTTATCTACAGTGTGAGCAGGATCCTCCAGGTTGTGCCAGGACGTGTCTCATCTTTTTTGTGGTCCTAGGGAAAATATCCCTATCCAAGGCTAGCAGGACCCCTCAGAACTTTACAGGTGGGTGGCTGGGTGGCTGGCAGGTGGCTTGGAGCAAGCAGGCAGGCAGGTAGTGTAGCTGGTGGGGGTATAAAAGGGGGAATTTCCAATATGAAGTTGATTTTTAAAACTTATATTTTTGTGCAGTTTCTCCAATAAGGGGGAAACTGCTGCTGATATTCTGAAAGTGTTCTCTTGTTTGAAGTATAGCAAATATTGATGGTTCTTGTGCCAATGTCAGGAATATCCCTAACTGCTTGCTTTTTATGTACCACATTAAAATTATTAGTAGCTTTTGTCCCTATGTTGCCATCAGAAAAAACTCATGCCAGTTATTGTCAGGGTGAAGTAGAGTGAGAGCTTGTTGTAATCAATCAAATGGGGAATGTACACCCAAATTAGGACAGCATTACCAATGTGAAAGAGACAGTGTGTGTTTACTCAGAAATGGTAACCCTTGAAGAGCAAATAAGGAAATGTACATCAGAAGATTATACCCAGATACAACAAGAAGACCTTAATTTGACTCAGAGTCAAGGAATCAGCAGCATAGATAGGTTTGCATTCAATTTTGCGGGTTTCAGGGATCATTTTGTCAGGCAGAGGAAGATTTTCAGAAAATTGCAAAGGTGAGAAGGCAGAATCTAGTAATCTGTTTATTAAAAATCTGATTGGGAAATATTGGAATAAGTGAATCATGAGGAAAGATATTTTATTTGGGAAAAATATCAAACTACTAAGGTAACTTGGTGGGGACAATTGTTACTTAAAGCCTTTAGGCACATCTTGATGAGGTGGCCTCCTTGTACACAATATTTAGACAGCTTACAGATACTACCTATGGTGGTTCTGTAAGCTGCTACCTGACCTCCTTTGACGTCAGGATTTGAAGACCAATAGGTCAAAGGAGGGAAAATTAGGTGTGGGGCATTCACACCCCACTTGGAACCAATTTCCTGTGCCACCACCCACTTGTGATCAATTGTTAGATTTAAATCTATAATTGCTGCAAGTGAGCGGGGCTTTGGGCCAGGTTTCCCCAGGTGGCAGTGCTTTGGACAAGCCACACCTGGGAAAACTATGGCTGTGACAGTTATGTTTTGTTTTATGCACAACTTCAGTTTGCTTTGATCTAATTCTGATGTGAATATCTCAACAGCTGTGAAAAGTACAACACTCAAATAAGGCAGTATTAAAATAGATAAAATACATCTGTTTCCAAATTAGATCACCACTGGTTAACTGTTAAAATGTTCTATTTCTGTTTTAGGCTGCTCATACTGAACATCTTGTGTGACTTCATTTTGTTTTGTGTTTGTGAATTTTTCATGTTGCTCTGATTTGGTTTTTAGCCCTTCTTCTGGTGCCTCATCGGTATCCCAATTGAATTATTTTAGATTCTGGAACAACCCCAACCCATTTTGCTTATTGTACCATGTTTCAGTTGTAGTTTGGGAGTGCTATCTAAGGTTTCATTTAAATCTGTATCTTATTTGAGAGTTGTTGTGTTTCTTTTTTGGCCTTTTACTGATTCACAAAAAACATTCAAACTATTTGCAGTCTGAAACTTGCCCGAGTTGGATTTTGTTTAAGTTTGAGTTTAGTTTGCTTATCTCCACAGCTTTAAAACTACTATATAAAGAGATCCTACCACTCACATACAAGGACAAAAAGGATCAATAATAAGTATGACTCATGGATACCCTCAAGAAAATCCCAAAGCTTCAGATTCAAGACACCAAGGGAAGATCCCACAACACCTTTGATTACTCCCTCTCAGAAACTCATTTTCTGAAAAAATGTCTCTATCACTGAGTAAAAGGTGGCACTAATATTAATCAAGATATTACACTAGGATCAAAAATATGATTTTCATGATAACCAGGTTCTTCAAAAGCCCCATAACTACCATGATCTACATGGTTACTATGTGCTTATCACCTTACTATGTAACACTCTTCGTATATATCGATAAAATACATCGTTATCTTCTTTAATTTCCCCTTTATTCCATACCTTACACTTCTCAGAATTATACTTGTAACAATGAGTTTACTCAGGCTGGTATTACTGACAGGAATCCTGGCTCTGCTTATTTCTTTTGATGAAAAAATCAAGTTAATTGGGCTTTTAGTTAAGATATCCAACAGAGCTGAGTAAAGGAATATGATTATAGCGGCGTTTTATTTTTGGACCCATCCCAACTGTGCATTCGTCAGGTTTAAACGGAACCATCGACTTTAAAAGTTTAGCCTATAAAACGAGCGTATGATTTTACTCATTGCTTAACTTGAAACTAGATTACCTCACAGCTGAAAGTGGGTTGGAGTTGGTCCTATTTATATACCGCTTTTTATTGGCTGTAGATAGATACTAGTTCGAATCCTGGATCGTGGCAGGATGTGATAGTCTTACATTTGATCGCGTTATGCTAAGAGGCGAATCAAAAGTTTAAATTTCTATTATAAACCGGTATAGGTAAATTATGTTTTGATTTGAAATGGCTTTTATTTAATGTATTGAGGGATCCATATTGTCATATATCGTAATATAAACACTATGCTAAGCTCCACTCTAAAGATACGCTTGGCATGGATCTATTGGCAGCCTGAAAAGTGGATCCGATTGGTTGCATGTGGATTTACCACACGAATCCGCTTTGTAATAAGGTGGTGCGTGTTAAAAAGACTTGACCTGACATACATGGCTTTGATAACCCATGGAAGTGAGCTATTCAGCCATGAAGGGCTGGGCCAAGGCGACAAAGGAAACAGTGGTGAGTTCGCTTGCGCGGAATCGGATCCGGCGAGTAGTTATCTTGGGGGTGGTGTTACTTGTTTGGTGTAGTATCTTCATTCCCATGATTACCCTTCACTTAACACACCAAGAGATAGATTATATCGAAGAGAAAGATCCTCATGTAGATGCTTTAGTCCGGGCAGAGTTTCGAGGCCTCATTCCAAAGGAGGGTAAGCTCTTTTTAGACTTGAGCACGGACGCGGATATCTTGCATCTTAGCTATGAAGGGGAAAAACCTGATATCGGAAATCAACCATCTTATAGAGCTGTGCTTTCAGTGTTTGCCATAAACAACAGGGACTGGGCAATTTATCCTTTTGACGAATACATGTTCAAGTCCTCTATGAGTGCGACCGATGCTAAGGGCCAACCTCTCATCATTAGCTTTGATATTGACATTGAAGACAGAGACTTCATTATAGGTTCTCAAAAATCCGAATATCGAGGCGGCGTGCTAAATATCGAGTATACTTTTCAACGGCGGGGAACAGTAAAATACATGTGCCTCATCATATTTGCTCTGATCTGGCTTCTGTCACTTGCAATGATCAATATTGCTATTGACACCGCCATCTACCGCCGTGACACGCCACCCCTTCTTATACTTTCTGGATTCCAGATTATTTTTGCTCTCCCCACCCTCCGTGAAAGCCAGCCAGGCATTCCTGATTTCGGCTGTATCCTTGATCTCATTGGGTTCTTTTGGTAAGCAATTTAACTTCAACTTCTAACTCAATTAGGGGGTTGCAATCATTTCTTCCTGTGGTTGCCTCATGCTGTATTGCTGGGCCCTCCGCTGGAAATCCGAAAGCCATCGCAACTAGGGCTCTTCAGCCAGTTTTACTCTGGGTCACCTGTGTCAAAGAATTATTTTAAAATAGTTAAATATGTGTCTTTCTGTTCTGAATATAGCGGCCCAAAGCCAGAAGCTAGTGGGGATAAAGCATCCCTAGCCGCAACTTCCCGAAGGCCTGACTCCATGAAGTAGTATACCCAAGTACAGCTATACTTTGGACCAAAAATTACCAACATTTAACAAGAAAACTTAAGCATACAAAGTTCATGAAAAGATGTGTCACATGATTCTGCACATGTAAATATATAAATATTTAAAACTATCCAATAATAAACCCTTTGTCCACAAGACCATTTATCCCCATAAAGTAAAGATGGGCCACAAGATCATTTTCAAATTTGCCAAACTAATGGAGTTGAGGTTAGGTAATCTTTTGATTAATACAAATATGGAATAAGTAGAGTAGCTTTGGAAGCTATGACAATATGCAAAATTGAGCATCTGTAAGCAAAATGTACTCAAATGAAATCCAACTTGGGTGAGTCCCAGGCTGCAAATGATTTGAATGTTTTTGGTGAACTGGAAAAAGGCCAAACAAGAAATGTACAAACCTCACATGAAATAAAAGTTAAATCAAACATTATATGACACATCCCAAACTACAAACAAAACAACTTGGTACATAACATAAAATGGGTTAGGGTTGTTTTGCAAATTAAATCATTTAGTTGTGATACTAATGAGGCACCTGCATAGGGGCTTAAAAAACAAAATCAGAGCAAACTTCATAGTGAAGTATAGAGAACTTGCTGTAATTAATCAATTAAAGAAACTGCACCCAAAAAGTATTTAAAGAAATAATATAGCAAATCATGGCATATCACAATGCACAAATGAAGGAGAAAACCTTTGATTTGATTCAATATTAAGGAGCCAGTGACATAAATAAGTTCACACTCAATTTTGAACATTTCAGGCATCCTTTCAGAGGATGGAGGCAGATATTCAGGATTTTGGAGTGGCAAAAATGCATAATCTAACAATCTTGTTATTACAAATCTTATTGGAAGGTATTTATACTGTAAATTAAGAACCTAAAAGTAAAAATGTGGGATTGTCAAATTCTTTTGTGTGAACTCACCAACTTACTGAAGTAATTTTGTTGCAACTGAGTTTCCCAACTCGCCTGCTAATGTATCTTACAATACACAGGGGGCGCTCGATGAGTCGCCCCTTGACGTATCTAACGACATGGACCAATCTGATGGCAATATCAAATGGCAGGTACTTTATCCTAATTAGGAGTGTTACCAATTTGACTTGCTGATCCCCACACAAGTTATTCCTTGGCTTTGAACCTTACATGGAACTTCCCACTATGCCACCCCCTTATGGCCTTGAGGCTTTCCTCATATGGTATATTAATCACAATATTCTACAATAAACAATACCTTATTCTTATTATTATGTCCTTCTTATTGAACTGTTGTCTTCCCCAATTCCAAATAATGAATCCTCATTGATTCAGTTGCAACAGTGGTAGCAGCAGTAGGTTGACAACCTAAAACAAAATTCCCCCTAAGAAAGGATAGAGTACAGGCCCTATGGCTACTCCCCAACAATAAACTTTCCTGCCAATCCCCAAGGGGGACATCCCCGACAGGTATGTCATCTATCAAGACTAGCTAGTCCTCACAAGCATGTATAATTGGCTCTGCCTCAGGCAGCGTGACGCCAGCCCCACCCTGCTCCAGTCAGACCTGTCACAACGCATGCTCAACCTTCAGCTAGAATCTTTTGCGGGTAGCGTCAAAGGGGTCAACATTGTCAGTTGGCTCCAGTCCACCAAAACCTGCCTCTGTATCTGTCAGGTTCCTGAGCCCATGTGGGTTGCCACTGCATCTGGCTGCCTCACGGGGTCTGCTGCCGTGTGGTTCACCAACTGGGCCAGTCAGGAACGTGACGTCACCTAGCAGCATTCTGAGACGCCGCAAAGTCCTGCCACAGCAAAACTTTCTCCCCTATTGTAGTGGGAACTCCTATTCTAGCCATCAAACAGACTGGGTCGGTTCCTGAGTACCTTGCTGCCTGGCAACAAGCTCTTGCTGCTGCCCTCAAAGCCGTGACTGACGGGAATGCAATGCTACTCACCTTCATCATCAATGGGTTAAAACCCCATATCTGCAAGTGTGTCCCTGTAGGTCGCTGCACCTCCATCAATGACTGCTACAAGGCCATTGTGGAGGCTAACAACCAGGCTTCAATGGGCTTCTGCCGTACCAATGACGCTCTATCCCAACCTGGTACAACACCTGACAGTGGCCACAATCAAGTGGGCCGCCGCCAGCCCCGTCAGCAGGATAGTGGGACTAAACACCCCCGTGAGGGGGAGCACCAGCTAGCGCAGATCAAGGATCAGGGAAAAGCCTGGGGGTTGTAGCAACAAGAGGCCTTGCAACCCCACCTGACCCATCCTCTCAAGCCCTGCTCGCAAAAAATCCCTATGACTACAACATTCACAAAGTCAAAACCCTGGACGTCTTCCAAGTCCACAGTGACAACCCTGTTCTACAAGCAAGCCACTCCTCAAATAAAGTAACCCACTTATCCTATCCCTTCTGTTTCCATGGGAACACCCACAAATTACTGATAGATACTGGGGCCAACCACACTATGGTGGACCAGGCGTTTGCAGACTCCCAACAACTGGACCAAGTGCCTAGCAGGTTCAAGGCAGTACAAGTAGCTGACTCCCGTAGAGTTGCAATTACCCATGAGACGGTACCCTTCTCTGTGAGGATGGGGGAAATCCAGGTTAAACTCTCTGGGCCAATCATGGCAGGGCTCAGCCATGAAGTAATTGCTGGCCTCAACTGGCTTTGGCACAACTATCCCTACATTGACTGGGATACATCTGTTATCACACTTAATAGAAATGGGGTGAGCTTTCAGATCTACCCTGTGGAAATGAGCAAGTTACTCCACAATACTGTGTTTGTTAGGATAACAGAGACAGTCTCATACAACTTCAAGGGGGGAAACTGGACTTCAACCAATTTTCAGTCAAAGTTATCTGCGCTGAACCATCTGTGGTCCCTTCCTTGACCTTGTCACCACCACCAGCGCTTGCTGCACTCTTCAAGGAGTACAAGGACGTGTTCAGTGAGACACTTGAACAACTACCTCCTCCCCAGGAGATCCAGCACGCTGTGCAACTCCAAGGATCATTACCTAAGGCATAACCATTGTATTGTCTTACACCAAAAGAAGATGAGACCCTCCACCAGCATTGTGGACGCGCTTGATAAGGGCTTCATTTGCCCCTCTCTCTTTCCATACAGGGCAGCTGTCTTCTTTGTATCCAAGAAAGATGGATCCCTTTGCCTGGTCACAGACTGCCGCGCCCTAAATGAGGTGACAGTTAAGAATAAGTACCCCCTGCCACTGATTGACAACCTGTTTGATACACTCACAGGTGCAAAGGTCTTTAGCAAGATAGATCTCACTGCAGGGTACAACCAGGTCTGCATTGCACCAGGGGACAAGGCAAAAACTGCCTTCTGCACACAATACAGGTTGTTTGAGTGTTGGATCATGAACATTGGAATGACCAACACTCCTTCCACCTTTGCCATGTTGATGAATAAATCATTTGAGGAACTGATTATAAAATGTGTGGTTGTGTACCTTGACAACATTATTGTCTTCAGTCAGGATCAAATCACACACCTCCAACACCTCTGTGCTGTCCTCAACACCCTTCAGAAAAACCAGCTAAAAGCTAACCCTCCAAATGCGGGTTTCTCAAGTCAGAGCTGTTATTCCTTGGGCACACCATCTCTGCCCAAGGGATAAAGCCTGACCCTGCCAAAATCAAGGCAATCATCAGCATGCTGCCCCCCACTGATGTGGGCCAGGTGCGGACATTCTTAGGCATGGTTGCCTACATGCGCAAGTTCATTCCCAATTGCGGGGAACTAATTGCACCTCTCACCAAGCTCCTCAACATCAAACAGCGCTTCCATTGGACCCCTGTAAGAGATTGAGCCTTTGAGATGCTGAAGCAAAAACTCACAACAGCACCAGTACTGCAATTTCCTAATTAAAACCTTCAGTACAAACTTGAGACTGATGCCTCTGACTAGGCCTATGGGGTGTGCTAAGGGTAGAAACGGATGATGGTGTCTTCCTCCCTGTGGCATATGAATCCAGGAAACTTACCAACTTGGAACAATGCTATCCCATTCATGATAAAGAATTGGCGGCAATTGTGCACTGTGTTGAGAAGTGGGGCTGTTACCTGGAAGGGGCCACCTTCCCACCCCACGTCCTGGCAGACCACAAGTCTCTTCAGTACTTTAAAACACAGTCCCACTTGACACACCACCAAGCAGGTTGGGTTGAGCGTCTATCCCTGTACCAGTTGCGCATTGAGTATAAGCCTGTGAAGGAACTTGTCACAGCTGGCACCCTCTCACAACTCTATGTAGTGTCCATCACTAGGGACAATGGTTTGGACCCAGATTGGCCCATGCTCTACCTCCGCCCTGAGGCAATTTGCTATGAAGGCCTTAATTTGGTAACCATCTACGAGTTGAAGGACAACAAAATTCAGTTCACCACCAATGCTGGTAACGTCTGCTGCCAGACAGAGACAGGCAAGAAGACGCCTTACATTCCCACCACGCAACAAGGTGACACAATATTGCACTACCACCAAACTCTGGGTCACATCAGAGGGTGTAACCTCTTTGAGATCATGAAACAAAAGGTTTGGTGGCTGCGCATGCGTCAAGACATCTTAGATCTCCTCAAAACGTGCGTTCTGTGGGAAAAGAATACGTCCAAACCTGCACACCAAGTCTGTCCTGCCCATCAAGGCCATGGAACCCTTCAAGCAGTGGGCTCTTGATATTGTGGGGCCACTCCCCAAAGACAGACTGGGGAATAAGTACATATCACTGCCATCAACTACTTCACTTGCTGGCCAGTGGCCTGGGCAACAACTAACTACACTGCCACCACCATCACCCGCTTCATTGGCAAAGAAATTGTGGCCTGCTTTGGGCGACCCAAATGCCTCATCACAGATGGCGGCCCCAAACTTGTTGGACATGTCATGAAGGCATACTGCGCCAAGAACACACTCCAACATATAGTTACAACCCCCTACCATCTGCAAGCCAATGGGCGCGTAGAACGGTTAGATGGCTCACTTGTTCAAATGATTGCCAAGCTCTCACAAGAGCACCCCAACACTGCATGGACTGAACACTAGCCTACCGCTCTACTTATCCTACGAGCAAGAATCAACAGGGGCACAGGGTTCAGTCCCAGCACCCTGGCCTTTGGGACACCTGACAGTCTGACAGGAGTTGAACAGGGAAAGCTACGGTCCAGATTTCCCAAAAAGCCTCCCCCTAGTAACAACCCCATCCCTAGATCAATGGTGTGCCAAAGCCTGGGAAATTGAACACAAGCAAATTGAAGGGGGGCAAAGCACCTTGAAGCCAGGTACGCCATAGGTGACCCTGTCTACACCCTCAACCCCAATTCTGAAAAGTTGGAGCCCAACCACCTAGGGCCCTTCAAGATAGCCACTGTCTATGACAATCATACCTACCAACTCAAAGATGCCCAAGGGAATACCAAGAAGCTTCACCACAATTGCTTGCGCCCCTGCTGCGCCATCCCCACACAAAGGCTGTTTGTGCGGACCTTCCCAGACCTTCCACAGACTCCGGTCTTGGTGTCTGACAACAAGCAGGGGGCAAGGGGAGGTGGTGCAACTGAGTTTGCAGACTTGCCTGCTAACGTATCTTACAATACACATGGGGTGCTCAATGAGTTGCTCCTTGACGTATCTAACAACATGGACCAATCTGATGACAATATCAAATGGCGGGTACTTCATCCTAATTAGGAGTGTTACCAATTTGACTTGCTGATCCCCGCACAAGTTATTCCTTGTGTAAGATCTCATGGACTGGGGGAGGTAGTTGTAAACTAAAGCTTTTAACCCAGTGATATTTATATTAGCAAATACAAAAAGGCAGACAAGGTCTGAAGTAGCAACTGTACTAAGGCTCCTAAAAGCTTATAAAAGATGAAATAAAGACTAAGGCGGTTTATTAACCCTAAGAAGATAAAATAGAGTCCAGTCTTAATGACAGATGATTTGGTCAAAAAGTCAATCTCTAAGTCTGGGAATTGTTCACCACTAGTTGGAGGATTAAAACTATCAACAATCAAATTGTGGGTATTACTATAGAAGCTACCTAGCTGATGAAACAGGAAGTCAAAAGGAATCATAAGATCAAAGATAAAAAACTTAAACTAAAATTGGGAAGGAAACACAAGCCACAAAACCTAACAAGTACCTTTTTGGGGTGTAAGTCAAACAATCTCAATTTTATTGTTGAGACTGGTAAACCAAGCCCTTTTATTTGAGCTTGGAAAGTGAGGTGCAATTTGGAAGTGAAGGTTTAACTTAAAAGGGCTAACTGGTCATTGTGAGGAAGACACCATGGTTTGTGAGCCAACTGCCTGAACTAACTTTAAGCAGTTAGAAGCAGAAAGGAGATTTTGGAAGGAGGAGAAGGTTATGGCAAAGCTCTATAGGTTAGAGCGAGCAAAAAAAGATAGGAAAAACCAGTCCAAACTGAAGGAAAGACGTAAGCAAGTGTATAGTGAAAAGTAATAACTTTTGGATCCAACTTCTAATCTTCCTAGTATAGGTCCAGGGTTTGAAACTGGATGGCAAAAAGGTAAGGAATGTTTGGAAAGTATTAACCATTATTTAGATCAGACTAGGCTTTAGCAAAGCCAAATATGAAGTAAAAATATGGAAAATGACAGGAAAAAATAGGAGTTTAAGAATTAAGTGACAGCAACAATCTTGATAATACTTAAAAGCTAAGGAGGCAAATAAATATATAAAAGAACCAGAATAGCAACTAATGAAAAGGTGAATACTGACACCTTGGCTTTGAACCTTACATGGAACTTCCCACTATGCCACCACCTTGTAGCATTATGGCTTTCCCATATGGTATATTAATCACAATATTCTAAAATAAACAATACCTTATTCTTATTATTCTGTCCTTCCTATTGGACTGTTGTCTTCTCCAATTCTAAATACTGAATCATCATTGGTTCAGTTGAAACAATTTTTATCCTTTTATATAAAAAATAAGTTGTTTTGGGATGAAAATTACTCCATTAAGTTGGTGAGTTCATGCAAAAGAATTTGAAAATCCTGCATTTTTACCTTTAGGTTCTGAATTTACTGTAATTGCATCAAGAAGAAAGATATTTTAAAAAGGGGAATTATCAATCTAATAGTGTATTTTGTTGGAATACATTAAGATTTAAAGGCCTTTGGGTATAGTTTGATGAGGTGGCCTCCTTGCAGATGACACTTACTTATTTTACAAACACCACCAATGGTGGTGCTGTAAGCAATTGCTTTACCCCCAGGGGTCTGGGTTGGAAACCCAAGAAATTTATGACAGGGAAATTGAGTGTGGGGCAGCTGTACCCGCCCAGACCCAGTTTTCTATGCCATCACCCATATGTGACTGATTGTAAGATTAAAATCTTTGGTCACCTCATGCAGGCAGCACTTTGGAGCCTGTTTTCTGGGTGATAGCCCTTAGGCCTAGCCACACATGGGAAAACAGCTATGTCTGTGGCAGCAACATTCAAATAAAATTTCAAAAACACAAAAAAACTAGTCACACAAGGTGTGGAACATTTTCATCCAAAAATGTATTAAGACTATTTTAATATGCAATCAATGGCTATCTAGTTTGAGAACATAGTCATTTTATTGATTATAAAAGATCCTTATTTGTGTATATGAGTTGTAGGACTATCCAAATAGGGACTTGTTATTAAATTAAAATTCAGACCATCATATTTTTAACCTTCAAATTTCAGTGACTTTTGATTTCTTTATTTTGCTATGGTTTTGCTAGCAACTCTTGAATTTTCATGCTTGATGAGCAATATATCAGTCAAGCCAGTGTCAGTGAGCTGGGGGCATGGTATGATGGAGCCCCCCTTTTACCTAGATATTTAATATAGGTAATGAGAAAACCAAGCTATACCTGTCTCCTGGTTCATCTAGCTCAACCTACTTGAGAATCACCAGGTGGCTAGCTCTGCTTGTGCTCCTTTGGTTGATTACTCACAGAGCACCAGCTTACCAGACAATCTGGCTACATCTTCTGTAACCCCAAGGTAACAAGTGATAAATCATCCCCCCTCAAATCTTCATGAAACTGTGGCGCTGAATCAACATAGCCTAACTTGAGACAAGATTGCAGGCCAGTTGACCTAACTTGTGCCACTTTTATGCCAGAATTTACAACTTCATGAATGAGGGAAACTTTCAGAGCTGTGTAAATCATTTCAGAAGGAAAGTGAGATTGGTGGAGATGGATCCCCCACATTAACATCAAAGCAGAAGAAATAAAAGCACTATTGCTGGTTATGTACTTCTTGGAAGTATATGAAATTTAATAAGAGAGAATTTGAGCAGAAAATGATACTTTATTAGATACTAGAGAAAAGTGCTGTATAGTATCATGGCACGCCAAGTATTAATCATTTACATCATGGCATTCATTAGGCTTGTTTGAGTAGTTTTCTTTATAAGACCCAAAAAGTCTGATCCCCAGACAACATGAGGATGTGTTAATAGTACCATCAATTATTTAGTAGTTGAGTCACTTCTTGGGGGAAATATTTCCCATGAGAGATAAATTAAAAGAGATTGCAACATATCCTCCTAGAGTGCTTGAAAAAGAGCTTCATGTATTTTCTTGAGATTATTGGTAAGGTGTGCCAGATATTGATCCAGCTTGGCCTTGCATACAAGTAGCTGTAAATTTCATTGGGCTTTCCTAGACTTGCATAGGCAGAGTCAATTATGGTGCATGAGTTTTTAATTCTGTGTGGATATCTATTCCTTTGATGAGTTATGTGTTATTTGATCTGAATTCTGTGAAAATGCCAGGTTCTTTTAATACAGGAATCAACTTTTACTGGTTGTCATAAACCTGTAGACCAAGGTATTTTATCATCCACCATGGTATCCCAAGTATTTTAACATTAGGAAAGTACAGGAGAGCCTGTAACTATGATTTAATCCGTAGCCTGAAAGAATTTTTTGTCATACCAGAAGTAATAAGTCTGACAGGGTCTGTGGCAGGAAGCAATTTGATATTTCTTCCTACTTTGGGATAAAGATTCATAGTTGTAACTCAATAATTTACTATAAGAAGTTATACTATATGAAGACAGTATAATCCTTTTCTCTACTAATAAAGTTTGGATTGTAGGAGGGAATTTGGAGATAGGATTATACTACAATTCATCATAAAATCTAAAAGGAATAGGATACAAAAAATCAGTCTTTATTCATATAGACTGACTTTGAGGCTGGCCCAACTGCTCACATTGTTTATGAGTTTAGCTTAAAATGATAAGATAGTGGCTGAAGTAGCATTGGGACAGCACAGAAGGGGGTCTAACCTTGAGGGGAGATTTTTTGAAGGGAATCTCTCTTGAAAACTTCCACAGCATCAGTGTTCTTCTTGGCATGCCATACAACTAGATACCTTTAATAAAGCAGAGTCAGTTGGCTATCTGTGCCACTTCCCAGGGCTAGCTAGCCAGCATATGACCACTAGCTGGTGGAGATGATTATTTCACTCAATCAGAGATACTCTAATACAATAGGCTTATGGTCCTTTTATCTTAGAGTGTTTAGCCTGTCAGCTAAATCCATGGCAAACTCTTCTAGATGTAATGCAGGTGACAGTTCATATGACAGCCCTCCTGTTCTAGGATATAATTAGAGTTTAGAATATTAATTATTATGAGGTGCATAATTGGATGCCTGCTCAGGTGGAATAATTAGTTGTACAATATCTACGTGTTTCATTCATTAATTAGGAATATAGATTTTGCTAATGCCAGGATGTGATTTGGTCATTGATCTTTTGGTCCAGTTGCCTGCATTTTTATTGAAACCATTGTTAGGCTGCATAGCTGCTTGCCCACAATGATTGGTTGAATCCATTAATTAGTCAATATCCCAAAATACTGGCACTAGTCATGATTGATCACCCAGATCTTGTAACTTGTTTGAATCTTTCTACTTGAAGGGATATGGCCTCTCTTTGACCCATTGTCTTTCCTTGCTTTCTTGATCTTTTTTTGCTTGTCATACATTAGAGTCTTCTCTCCTAGGCACTTTTTAGGTAAAGGGAAATATGGACCTAGAGTACTACTAAAAATTTCTGGCTTATATCCATATATAAGTTCATACAGGTCTTTGCCATTATTAGAGTTAATTTGAGTACAACAAACCATGAGTGCTGCTGGCAGCATGTACATCCAAAGTTAGGATTTATTAGCAGACAGTTTTTTCAATGTTTTTAAAAGTGATCCATTCAGCCATTCAACCCTACAATTTTAATATGGTGATATTAAATAATGACTGTATGCTTTATGTCATTCTTGGAAATTTAAATATTGATGCCATAAGCAGTGAATTCTGTTTCTTCATCTGTGATTAGGAGTTCTGTCTTTCTAAGCTTGGGAATTTTTTTCTTTCCTATAAAACATATCACATTTTTTGTTTGTGCTCTTTGATAGCTTGTGCTACATACCATCCTTCTTTATAATTTATGGCTGTGGTGATATATTTTTTGCCTTTGAAGTTTCTTGGCATGAGTTCCACAATTTCCTGTTCCCATACGTTGAATGGTTGGGTTATAGAATCAGGTATTGCAGACTTGGGGGTGCCTTAGAGTGAGCATATTTCTCACACACTTCACATCAATTGAGGACTTCTTTGATATTTTTCAGTATATTTGGCCACCAGTAGGTGGTTTTGAGGGCAACCTACAGAATTAACTCATACATAATGGAACATCCTCCATGTCAACAATTATCAAAAATATTTTTCCTATTTTAAATATTAAAGATGATTTTTTTCTTGATTAAATAATTGACACTGATAATAGAAGCAATGTTTGATTTTTATTTTGAGCTTTTAATTGAAATTATAAAAGATAAAGAAAAAACATTTTTTGAAATTGTTGACATGGAGGATGTTTCATTCTGTATGAGTTAATTATGGAGGTTGTTGTTTTGAGGTAATTATGTATATTCCTTCTACTGATATGTCATACGTCTCTGTGATAACAAAGGATGGCATCAAACTTTTGTGTTAACAGAATGTAGGGTCCAGTATTTTCACTAGTAATTATACAATGTAGAGTACCATATAAGCTTTTGAGAATGTGCTTTCTCTTAAGAACTTTTTTGTGAGTCTCTATATGTGCACCAGGTGGGAAGCCTTCTAGTAGATCCACCATAATCAACATGGACCAATCAGGGTCTTTTCCATTAGCGCAGATCAGGTGCTTATGGTATAGTCTTGAAAGGATGTATGCAGTAAGTAGATTTTTTCTGATATATATTCAATAATTATGGGGTACCTTTGGATAGAGCTCATTTATTCAGATTGTCTTCCTGAAAGGTGTTGATGTGTTTTGAATAACACTAAAAATTTATGGTTGGGTTACACTTTGAAATTTAACCTCTTCCAGATAGCAATGTCATTTCATTAGGTATTGAATAATTGCTGTTAACTATTTTTCATTAATGATGTATCTTTGTCTACCATGTGAGAGTTTTATTCACTTTTATACAGCTGGGAGGAACTCATTGTGTGTTGTCTTTATGTTAAGTACATCTCTGATATTGTAGTTAGAGGTGTCTGTTAAAACTTTTAGATTCTGTCATAGTTTGGGTACTGAAATATGAGTGCTGTGACCATGTAATACTTGAGTTTTCAGAAATGTTGCTATTGAAGAGGGATCCAGAAAGACTTTGCTGTCTTTCTGGCATGTTTAAATAGTGGGGCAGTCAGTGCTCCCCAGTCTGGGATGAAACTCCTAAAATAAAAAATCATTTTAAAGAAATCCCAAAGTTTGCTCTTATTATGCAATACAGTAATTTTATTTATAGCTATTAACTTTTCAGATTCTGGATTTTTTTGCTGATGATTTGCCTAGTAAAGATAACTTTTTGAAGAATAACTTGCACTTGGAGGGTTTGGTGAAAAGATGTTCATCTTAGAAGGTGTTGAGTACTGTGTGGATATTCTTTTGGTGTTGTTTTGTGTTAAGGCTGTAGATGATTATACCATATAGATATAATATGCTTTTTTCAATATTATAATCAAAAAATTCCTTGATGAATATGATAAAAGTTCTGGGGGAATTATTCATGCCAAATTTTATTTATTCAAGTCATCCAGTTATTGCTGACATGTTATGAAAAGCCTTTTGGACAAGGTTGACAAAATATTATGGAGAAGAGGAGGTGGGTAGCAAGGAAGCCCATAATACAGGAGAAAAAACTTTCTGGAGGATGTGGGGGCAGGAGGTGTGGGTGAGGGAGGGGGCCAAGGTGAAAAGGGGAGGGTTTAACTCAGGGGTATAATTATCATATAGGATTTAGTATCAATAACCACTATACTGGTATGATTGCCCATTTATTGACTATGACCTTACACATCTTAACATTTTTATTACCAAAGAAGGCCTGTATTGCAATTCATGACAGTTTATGGGAAACCAGGATCAGGTGGATCAGTATGATGATGCTGTATTATCAAAGGAGTGGATGAATGATGAGTGAATAGAGAATCATACCACATGAAAGATTGTCCACTTTTATGAGTCAGGGACCTTGGACAGGGAGCCATAGAGGAAACATTCTACTCCATTATAATGGAGTGGGGTGATGCATTCTATGGACAGGTGGAGGAGAGAGCAGGCTGTCCTCCATGCCTTTTTGCTTATGGGGTATATGAAGAATCTGTAGATGAGGGTTTTCTCTGATCCACATCTTACACAGGTGGTTTTAGTAAGTTGTTCCTAGCTGCAGTCATGTACACTCTTAGGAATTTATATGTGTTTTTTATCAACTTAATATTAATCATGTTCATGTGACAAGCATTCCAGTAGAACCTGTCTTGGGGTGTGTATCTCCATGGCATGAGCACCACAATGACTTCAGGGGTGACAGTGCAGAAGGATGTCTCAGGAAATTTTATCACAGGGTGTACCAGAAAGTCCATGAATCATGGATGCCATATCATATGGGCTCTAACTTTGTGTTGTGCTTCTAGGCATAAATATCTGAGGCTCAACTAATTTTTGAAATTAACCATGAATTTTTTCTAGAAGGGATCCATACATTGTGATATCCTTTTGGTGGTGACACTAGAGAGCTGGTTTTTGAAGATATGTTGCTTGTGTGCTGGTGACAGTACCAGTGTGCTTGTACATTGTGTCTTTAGATAAACTTTTCAATGTGGGGCTGGGGTTTGTGAAGACAGTATAAGGCACATGGTTCTCCCAAAGATTCTAGCTGTAACCTGTTTTACATGAGTAAATCAAAGACCTCATTTGATAGTTCTTCTATGTTACTTTTCTTTTGCTATGAAATTAATATTTAGTCTTCACAGCACCAGCTAAAATATTATGTCCAGCGCCTATAATAATGATTTAGATGGGGGAAATAAGTGTTCTGTGAACCAAACCTTTGAGTAGCCCAGGGGTTTAATTATCAGGATCCTTCCCAGTTTGGTGACCAAGTTGTAGCACCATCTGTTCATGACCTATGTGATGTCTCTAAGTTTGTTGGACTCCATCAGGTGGGTTTCAAAGCCACCCACCTTTTTCAAGTGCCTAGATGTCTTATTGATTCACTGGGGGTTTGATCCCTAAGGGGGTCTGAACCCTGGTATTCCAAAGAATATTATATGAGATTTGCTAGAGTTGATCTTTATTTGGTATAGAAAGGAATATCTGAGCATCATTTTTGTGAAGATCTTGAAATCCTGCTTTGATGACAAACACACTATGCACATGTCAGTAAATACCTTGACGGTCAGTGGGTCCTGGCCATAGGTCTTAAGTCCTTTCAGGTCCTTAATCATCTACATGATCCATAAATTAATTGACAATCTGTAAAGGATTGTGATCAGGGGGTCACCTTGTCTGAGGCCTCTTGATAGATATATACTCTCAGTATCTCCATGAGTTATTGCTGCTTGGGTGCTTGAGTCTTGCAAGATTGATATAAGCCATACTCTTATGACTGAAGAAAAGGAATGGGCTTTCAGTCATGTGTTCAGATAATTCCAGGATACACTTACATATGATTTTTCCTGGTATAAGAAGACAGATAATCCATTTTTAGATGTATCTCTGAGGACTTTGGCAATCATTTTCACATTGTTGACAATTTTCCTGCCAGGGGTGAAACCATATTAGTTCTCATATAATAAATTTAGTGTGAGGGTGCTAATCATGTTCATCATAATCCTGCTCAAGATTTTCTGGTATGTGTTGAGGAGTTTAATTGGCCTCCAGTTCTTCATATCACCTTTTAATCTCTTCTTGTGTATCATAATGATGAGTTCCTGTCCTCTATTATGAATGTCAGTTCCTGTGACTAGTGATATACTGCATACTTCAAGGAGTTCTGGGTAGATTGCTTCAAATTGGTGTCTTTAGAACTCATAAGGCAGGTCATCAGGCCCAGGAGCTTTGTTCTTTGGTGATATTCTTATCAGTATCTCCAATTCTTCCATATCAATAAAGTGTGCCAGGGCTTTCTGTTCAGGTGTGCTTATGACTACTGTGAGCTATTCATCAAGGGAGCTCTGGGACAAGGTATTCTCATATTTGTAAAGCAATCTATCAAAGATTTTGTCTAATTTAGCACTACATTGCTTTCATCAAATGTTTTCCCTTCTATTATAATCTCATTTAGGGCTGTGTGCACTCTCCTAGCTTTGAATTTGGAGATGAGAGCCTTGTTGGTCTGCCCCCCTTTGATAGTAAGGGTGCTGGTTACCATTAGTATTTCTAAATTAGTTTGTCAAAACTTTGCTTCAGTCAAACTACTTTGCCCTGAGTTCTAGGCAGCTGCCCATTGCAGGGAAATAGGGCTTGGTTTATTAGATTTGAGGTGCTTAATTGTATTTATTAGTTAACAGCAAAGCACATTTTTTGCTTGAATTAATTTTTCCAACTCTCTTCTGATTTTCCACTTGATGTTTGCTTTGACAGTGATCCATATTTAAGTTTGGCCAAATTTTGTTGAGAGACTAGTCAATCTGTGGATCTCCTCCCTACTTCATTTATGGCCCACATATGTGAGAGGAGGTGCAGGAGCTTTTTACAAGATGATTGGCTGTCTATCTCAAATTCTGTGCATGTATATCTGTGGTCAAATTCCATTATGTTGCTTGGCAAAATAGACATAGTAGTAAGCAACAACTCTGGCTTATCAAAAATGTAATCAATACATGTAGCAAAGAAATTCTTGAGATTTTCCAAGTTAATCTGTATCCCTATAACAAGATATCCTGCTTCAAAGTCTGCTGTGTCCTTTAGGAAGTTGTTCTGCTATCATTCCCTAAATAAAATTAAATGTTCTGGTAGTGGCATTTATGGTGCTTTATCTTCTGGGAGTGACCCAGAATTAAAGCACCAACAAAAATGTTATCAGGAGAAAATTCAATGATTTTAAGCTGTTTAAAGAAAATGAATTTTGCCTGAGTGCCTTCTGGGCCATAAACCACTTCAAAGAGAAAGTTAACCCCATTCCATGAAATTTCAGCCATAAGAATCCTCACCTTCAATTAATATCTTCTATTGGTTGCTGTGATTTAGATCCCTTTCCTGATTAAGATGAAGCATTTCTTAGCCCAGAGGGTTGTGTGAGGATAGTAGAGGCCTCTTAAATTTGGGCTCATTCTTAGAGCTAAAATTGACCTCAGTGAGGCCAATCAAATCATCTTTGAGGGAGATCAGGATCTTTTTTCTTTTCCTGGGACTGTGTGCTAGAGAATCCTGCTATTTTTAGGGTCCCTGTTCTGATTTAGGCTTTAGTAGCTGCTATGCCCCAGTGGGCCCCTTTTTTGAGGGCCCACCAGTCTCATTAGTGTATCTTAACTTAGTTTTTTTGGGAGCTTTAGCTGCTTAATCTCTTTCATTGTGTTGTGAATGCTGTGTTCACACTGTTTCAATTTTTCCTTTGTTGGGTTATTTTGAGGACAAATCCCTTGCTTTCACCTTTTCTCCTCAAAATGAGTCTGCTTCTAAACTAGGGAATTCAATTGTTTGGTTTACTGATTCTGCGCAACTCACTCACCCCACTCATGCTTGTGGTGAGTGATCCTACCATCCTGGTATTGTTTTGTAGTATTGCTAAGCAATATATATTCCAAATACTTCTTCCTGATAAAATTTAAGTTCTATTCACATTTCTATCTTTGTTTTTTCAAGTACTTTGGTGCCTCTCTCTAGCCACAACTAGTAGAGATTTATCATTCAGGGCCACAAGGTAATCTGATAACCTTCCCTGCAAACTAACCAAGACTTAGTATGAATCCAATCCCAAGGTTAGGATTTCCTGTTGTGTGTCTGTGCTGCGCCTCAGAACACAATAAAAATGATGCTCACTACTGTGGCTATAAGCCCCTTGGTTATCCCCTTTTCCACCATGTTTTCAGGACCATTGCCTCCCCCTATACAAGAGCTGTCTTCACCTAAAATCACCAGTCCTCCTATTGAGGAGGACATCTTGGACCCGCCTATTGTCACCACTGTATTGAACCTTGTAAATGGTCCCCATCTAGTAGCATATCCCATGAGTACCCCCAACTTAGAACAAGTCATGCCCATCACCCTTGGAATAGCCTGTGATGGGGCCATCCCTTGCCTCCAGTACAGTTTAATTGAGAAGAATACTACAGGTTTATTGTTGCCCTGCAATTTCCACAACATCTCCTCTCAGCGGCTGACTCCACTGAGCATCTACTGGCATCTTTTTTGCAGCCTGCCTTAGCCCATCACCAAATGGTGTTAGGGCTTCACAACCAAGAGATTTTGTCTCTTCAAGCCGCTGTCACTAATTATTGGGATTGATTTGTTTCTTACCAGTAGTTGATTCATTCCCTGTCTTCCCTGGTATCTGATAACCAACACAACTTCATTACTCCTAAGGCTTGCTTGGTTGCTTCCATAGAACAAATGCGCCTGTCCTCCCTAAGTACGTCAGGAAACATCTACATGAATTCCACCTGTTACAGCAGCCTTAGAAGACTCAAGTGGACTCCACCCTGAATGCCTACCTCTCTGATTTTGAACAACTTGTGGAGAAGCTTAATGTGTTTAGTTCTTAGTTCTTTGATCAATTGCAAAAGGTAGAAGAGCTTGCTGCTAGAGGTCTCCAAGATTTCCACAAAGAGTTTTATCAAGAGAGGGCTACTACAGCTACCACTATTGCCAAGCTTCAAGCCCAAGTAAATGAGTTGTCCATCCCCAAACCAGATGTTCCTCCTTCTCCCTCATCTAATGACATGATGGATAGAGAACAGAAGTTGTGGGACGCTATCCAAGAACTATGTGTATCCACTTGTAGTCAAGGACGCCCAGCAGACCCAGCACAGCCAGATCCTCAAGTGCTTGCCTTGACAACACAAATTGTTGCCCTGCAACAAGAAGGTGCCATTCTCTGCAAGACTGTGGTGACTGTCTCTAGCCCAGCTGGGGTCATTGAAAGAGATAGCTGTTGACCTGGTCTACCCAGGAACCCTCAAATCCAATGTGCTAGAGAGTTGATTGCTCTAGCCAATGAAGTGGACTGTCTAAAGCAGGATCACTTTAGTCTTGACAAGGATGTTCAAGAAATGAGTGAGTTAACTGACTATCTAAACAACATATTTTCCCCCTGTCTCTTGGTGGGACATTCTTTGACCTCTCAGTTGGCTGAGATTTCAACTGTGGTGACCACACATGGTCAAATGTTAGATGTGATCAAAAAACAGACTGACCTGGCCAACAATTTGGGTGCCCACATCTCCAAGACTTTGATCACTCTTGAAAAAGTGTTTGTCAACTGTGGGCACAATAACCATCAAAAAATCTGAAGCTGAATTCTACCTGCGTATAAATGTGCTGGATAGTAACAATGGTGGTCCCACTCCCAAAGCTCACTTCAAACCTACCTTTAAACAAGTCTTTGACCCTAAAACATCCATCATTGCAGCATTCCTGACCATGTAAAAAACAGCCATGCAAAGGCCCTCTGATGAGGTTAAGAAGGAGCACATTATAATCTGCTTGCGCCCAGCTTGTCAGGAGGTGGTGGTGCCAGAGCTGCCCACAATTGAGACTTGGGAAGAGATAAACAGCTTCTGATCAATGAGTTTGGTGGCAACCTTAGTTTATAAGTTTAAAGGGACGCTTTTATGCACATCACCTTCAAACCCAAAGAGACATTGGCAAAATTTTCAGACAGGTTCTATATTAAAGGACAATAATTGATAACTAGCAGACAGCTGACAGCTCATGAGGCTTATATGGCTTGCGCTCAAGCCCTCAAAGTTAATCAGCTTCTGTGTCTTCACTTTAAGGCTCACAAAGACATGCTTTCCTCTATGAAGAGCATAAAGACACTGTTGCAGGATATGCACCTTACCCATTCTGGAGCTGTTGTGTGTGAGAATCAAGTAGCCTCTAACTCTGGTTCTTCTTTCTGTGGCCCTCTTATCCTCACTTTGAGCTCTCAGAACCCTCCTAGACATCAAGGTTGCCATAACTGCAGACAGATAGATCACCACTATTGAGTCTGTACCAATTCCCAAGTTGAAGGTGCCAATCCCAAAGACCAGATGTGAAAAGAACAGTCAATATAGAGGCAGAGACGCTCTTGGTTGACAATCCTTCCTAGTTTCCTCCAATTCCCCCGTCTGTAGCAGACTCTGAGCCCGCCAACACCAAAGCTCCTCTGTGATGATCCACATGTTTGGTGGTTTGCAGGTGGGGCTAATGTTGGCCAAGCAAAAATTTGGTTGTTTGTTGAAGGTAGAGGCCTAGTAGGGAATAATGGCTACTAGGGATGGTAAGGCCTAGCTAGTAGGTGTAAAGACTACTAGTGGCAGATATTGCCTCCACTCAGAAGAAGATATTAGCTACTGTGGGCTAGATTTCTTCACCTAGCAGGGAACTGTGGCTGCAAAAGGGTGAAGAATGAGATAGCTAGCAGGGAACTTTGTCTGTTTGAGGTGGAGAAGGTTTTGGACCCCTGGCAGGTAATGCAGACTGCCAGGGAGGGGAAGAGCTCTTAGGGCTCTATGTACCCTGATACCCTTACAGGAGGTCTGTGAGCAAGCATCCTACCTAACAGACTGGTAGGGTTTCCTCATTTATGCCCCTATGAGAGCTTTTGGGGAGAACCCAGAGTAAGCATTGGAGGGTATAGATTTGCTTAGAGGTTTCACCAAGGCAGTTTGCTTGGGGAAGCAAGCTGCAGAACTTGGTGTGATTAGGCCTCTGGGAAGTAGAGCTGATTACTCTGCAACTGAAAGCCCAGAATTAATCACCTGGGTGAGTAAAAACAACAACATAGGCTTTGAGGATCTATGGTTGGATGGCCTAAGTAGAATGCCACTTGCAAGGGCCCAGTCAAACGCCAGTTCAATGTAGACTCATGCCTGGGTCTACAGGTTCTGGTAACGGGGACTGAGATAAAGAACCAAAGTGGTTCACAGAATCAGCAGAGAAGACTAGTGAGAGGAACTGTTTGATCACAGAGAAGGCTAGTTGAAGGACTGTTGGTTCATATTGAAGTTTGGAACCAAAATGGTTCATTGTGCAGGTGGAACCAAGATGATTCCTAGTGAGGATAAGTGGAAGTGCTCAAAGATCATGATGCAGAAGTAGCTGGTCATGATAAAGGAGTAGCCAGAGGACTGATAGGATGTTTAAAGAATGGAAAAGAGCTGTTCTATGAATTAAGATGGACTGTTTGCTGGTTAAGTTACAGAGCTGGAAGATGTGGTTAAAGAGCTGGCTGAAGAACCCAAAGATGATGGTGAAGAATTAGTGGTCCAGAGAAATGAGCTGAGATTTTGCTGAATTGATTTTCCAAAGTGGGAAATTTTAGAATGTTTTGCCTTGTTTTAGTAGTAAAATCAAGAATGAATGTGGATAGAATTGTGGGTTGAATGCAGGGAAGACTGGTGACGGAATAATGGACCAGTTAACGCTTTGGTGCGTGAAGAGTTGTTGCTTTGAGCAGTTTGAGCTGTAAAAATTATTTTCCTAGTTGGATCCCAGTGGAACTTCAGAAATGGTCTATTTCTGCGCTCTGCATTCATTGGTTGAGTTCTGGCAGGTTTCCTGATGAAAATGATTGGTTGGAAGCCAAAAGCTTAAAGTATAAGCAAGGAAATAGTGAATTAATAATTTAAGCTTTTGATAAAGCAAGTATGTAAGCTTAAGTTATTATAGGAAAAAGTGAGCAGCAATGGTTTAAGCTTCTGAAGAAAGCCATTTTGAAGGCGGAACTTTTAGGAAAAGGATACTATAAGAGATGGCTGGCTGGAAAGTTACAGGGTCTTTCTGGGTCTTTAACAGGGTCTTTCCAAGGCCTTTTGAGTTTCTGCCAAGAGGTTTTTTGAAACCTTTTGATCACCAGCAGGAGCTTGTTTGTACTTATAAAAGTGGAATAACAAGGCCACTGGAGCTATAAAGAGAGCTGAAGCCCAAGATAATGGAGCAGGAGCCTAAAAATAAGAAGCTGGATCCTAAGCACGGTGCCAGAGTCCAAGTTTAAGGTGCAGGAATCCAAGTCTAAGGAGCAGAAGTCTAAGACTAAGGTGCAGGAGTCCAAGAACAAGTACAAGGAGTCTAAGATATTGTTGGAGGACTCCAATTATTGGCAAACCCATATTTTTCCCTTGACCCCCCGGGCCATATACCAGAAGGTTTCTAAGGGGATCTTTCTTCTGAGAGTGAATAAAAGCCCATTTTGACCCCTATACATATTTCTGAGATAAATTTTCCCTTACTAGAGAATGACAACCCCTTCCAGCCAGTCCCTGGCTACAATCCAGGGCACACTTTGGGGACTGGTGGACAGGAAACCCACACCTCCCATTCTGCTACTATTCCACAATATTTCTGATGACTCTGAAATGGATGATTCAGACATTGATGATTCTTATGCCTACAGATACTCAGTTCTAGAAGTTCCTGAAACCATTGCTGTCCCTTATAAGCTACGCTCTGGGAAAACTACAACAACTGCCAAGCCTCTTCCTGAAGCCAAAGATGTTGTCTCTTGTTCATACCTCTCACAAGCTAAGAGGTCTCCTGTGCTTGTGGAATTTCTGAAGAAGCTGCTTAAGTAGCTGATGCTGTTTTTAAGGATGTTTCAGTCTTGCTACCCCTTCAATCTGTCTACAAGAAGTTTCCAGGTTTGAGGTGCATGATCAAAAAGTGGGACAAAGAACTAGCAGAGGCCCAATATATTATGGCCATCCTCCCACCCTTTGGATGTACTACTACTTTTGTAGAGATATTCATCCAAAAGGTGAATATCAAGGCCGCCTTGAACACTGGGTCTCCTATTAATGTTGTCTCCTTGAATCTAGTAAAGAAGCTTAAACTTGCCCCTGACCTTAATTACCATCAGTCTTATGGTACAGCTGGGCTGTCCATGACTTACACTATAGGGGCCTATTCCGCTTTTCCTATGTGATTTGACAAGCTACTCTTGGATACGCCTGCTGTGGTCTCGGAGAACAAATAATAATGATCTTATAGTTAGTACCCAGTTCTGTAGGGAGTACAATGGGATCTTCAATTTAAAAGATGGTTATCTCTTTATTTTAGGGTATGAAGTCCCTTTAATCTTTGAGGAGCTTTTCAAATTTCCAGGAAAACGCCTCAAGACATGTGCTGTAGAGTACCCTACTGTTGTCTTCACTCTGAAGTACTGTACCATTCCTCCAACATGAAGTGTCCTCCTATGGCTTGCCTTGCATCAGAAGGGATTCCTTTCTTTGCCACTTCTTCTGTGACTATTCTTCCAGGGTCTCAAACTATCCTAGACTCCCAAATATCATATGAGCTGCCTGAGCGTACATTCCTAGAGTTGTACTCTCCTTTCTTATGAGGTTGCAACAAACCCTACCTCTTCCCTGGGATCTTAGATGTCTCTCACAAAGATCCTGTCCAGTTGTTAGTAGCCAACTTAACCGCTCTCCCCATAAATGTGTCTAGAGGCTAGGTTGTTGGCTTTGGCAAGTTACTAAATGCTCCTGATTTGCTATCTATACATCCCTTTGGTACCTTCCTGGACTTCAACTTACCTGAAGACAAGCCACAGGTCCTATCTCTGTTTACTGCTCAGGACTTGCCGTAACTGTCCCTGGTCTAACAGAAAGAGGTTCTTGACCTTCTAGATCAGTTTTCAGATAGCTTTGCTAAGGATAGCACTTATTATGGTCTAGCTAAAGGAGTTATTCATCAAATTTATACTGGTGATGATCCCCCCTTCCAAGCTAAACCTTATCGCTGTAGTCAAGTAGAAGACACTCAGGTGTCTAAGGAGTTTAAATAACTATTAGATGCTGGGTTACTTGCTCCTTCCCAAAGTCCACAGGTCTCCCCTTTGCTCATACTGAAGAAGAAGAATGGAGGTCACTGCATTGTGATGGACTATTGACAGTTAAATTCCTTAACCAAGAAGGATTCTTACCCCTTTCTACGTATTGATGATGCTCTCTTCTGCCTTGGAGGCTCCAAGTTCTTCTCAGCTATGGACTTGGCATCTGGTTACTGGAAAGTTGACCTCTTTCCTGAAGATAGGCAAAAGCTGTGCTTATCACTTATGAATGGCTGTTTGAGCCTACACATATGCTAAAAGTACCATACAATGCCCCTGCAACCTTTCAATGGGCCATGGACTCTATTCTTTGTAATCTGAAGCTTTCATATGTCTTGGTGCACTTGAATGGTATAACAGTCTTCAGTACAACCTTTACTGATCACCTAGTCCACCTCAAGGAAGTGTTCTTAAAAATTTGAGAGGCTGGCCTCAAACTGAAACCATTGAAGTGTACTTTCTTCAAGGAACATCTTGAATTCTTGGGTCATTAAGTAACACAAACAGGGATCTGACCTATGACAAATAAAGTTGAGGCTATCAAAAAATGCTTCCACCTACCAACCTGCATGAAGTACAAGTCTTCCTGGGCATGATGGGGTACTAAAGATAGTTTATCCCTGAAATTGCCAACACTATTTAACCTCTGGTTCAACTGTTATGCAATGTCTCCTTTGAATGAATCACTAGTTAGCAGCAAGACTTTGAGACTCTTAAGAAAAAAATCAAAGAGGTTCCCATCTTGGTGTATCTTGACTATAATAAGGAGTTCATCCTTTACACAGATGCTAGTGATCCAACTATTGGGACTATCCTGGCTCAACTAGACAATGAGGGAGTGGATCCCCCTGTAGCGCATACTTCTCATGTCCTCAACAAACATAAGAAGAACTATAGTGTCACTGAGAAAGAATGCCTTGCCGTACTGTGTGCAGTTAAACAATCTTGTCATTACGTTTATGGTACTCATTTCACTGTGGTCATTAACCATGCTTCACTCAAGTGGTTGCAGCACTCAAAGAACCAGAAGGACGGCTAGCTAGATGGGCCCTTTGCCTTCAGGGCTATTATTTCACTGTGCTACATTTTCCTGGAATCCAGCACCAAAACGCTGATGGATTGTCCCAAATGCCTATCCTTGCTCTACACCCTGATGAAGATGATGGATTATATGAACTAATCAGTTATCTTTCTTCCTGGGAAAACAAGACTGAGGAAATTTGAACTGTCCTGTCTAAGCTATCTGAGAACACTCTCATTTGCAACAATCAGGTCTTCAAAAAGGTGCATGATCAATACCTTCCCTATATACACCCCAGTCTTTGCCTTTTGTTGGTGCTCCAGGCTCATAGGAAGACTGGGCATAGAGGCATTGCACATATTTATGACTGGCTCCAGAAGAACTATTACTGGGAGATCCTCCACCTCCTAATTCCAGATGCCATTGCTAGTTGCCATGACTGTCAGCTACAGCATCCTTGAGCTGCCTCTCATGAGTTCAAGCTAGTCCCTCCACAACACACCTTTCACACAGTCAGTATTGACGCTGTAGGGCCTCTCCCCTGCTCACATTCAGGCTTTTCTTCATCCTAATTGCAGTTGATTGCTTCAGAAAATGGATAGAAGCTTGCCCTACTAAGGACATCACTACTAAGAAAACTGCCGCCTTCCTATTGCAATATGTATTCTATTGCCATGGCTGCCCTCAAGTGTTGTTGTCAGATAATGGAACTAAATTCAATGCAAAGTTAGTGACTTCTGTTGTTGAGGCTTTGGGGTCTCATCAATCCTTATCAGCTCCTTATAACCCTTCCACTAATGGGGCAGTAGAGTGTGCTAATTTGATCTTGGTTTCTATCATGAGAAAACTCACACACTCAGATGCTGCAAACTGGGATCTATACTTACCCGCTGCTCTCTTTGCCTATCACCTCATTAAGAATTGTGTCACAGGGTATTCTCCCTTTGCTATGATGTATGGGCACAAGGCTACCATTCTGTTGCTTTTAGAGGCCCTCCTACTCTCTTCTGAAAAAGCCATGGATCCTGATGCCCACATCAAAAACTTGGTTGATTGCATAATTGACATACAGGTCACTGCATATACCTCTGTGTATAAGACCAAGATGCTTGAGCTCTCTCCTAACAATGCTGGACGTTCTCCCTTGCCTGAGTTTGATATTGAAGATCATGTTCTCTACTATCAGCATAGAGTAGGAGGACGCTCCCACAAGCTAGTTACGTTGTGGGTTGGGCCTTTAGAAGTAACCTTCAAATGTGTGCCATAATACACTGTGAAACCCCTCTCCAGTGATCATCTGTTTGCCCAAGTACATGCCAAGTTTCTCTGCAAGTACTACCCCCCTAAGGCCAATCTAGAAGGGGACAATATTGTGAATGTTGCTATTCACACTGTTTCAATTTTGCCTTTGTTGGGTTATTTTGAGGGCAAATCCCTTGCTTTTGTCTTTGCTCCTTGAAATGAGTTGGCTTCCAAACTAGGGAATTCAATTGTTTGGTTTCCTGATTCTGCGCAACTCACTTTCCCCAATCATGCTTGTGGTGAGTGATTCTACTTTCCTAGAATTGTTTTGTGGTATTGCTAAGCAATATATATTCCAAATACTTCTTCCCAATAAAATTTAAGTACTATTCACATTTTTATCTTTGTGTTTTCAAGTACTTTGGCTCCTCTCTCTAGCCATAACTAGTAGAGATTTATCATTCAAGGCCACAAGGTAATACAATAACCTTCCCTGCCAACTAAACAAGACTTAGTACAAATCCAATCCTAAGGTTAGGATTTCCTGTTGTGTGTCTGTGCCGCGCCTCAGAACACAACACATTACATAGGTTGATTGCTTAGTGATAGCTGAAATCTTAGGCTGAGCCTTGCACCTTAATATACTTGTCTTCTCTTGTGCAGGTGCTTAGTTTTGGCTCTGCCCCTGATTTTTAGAGCCACAGCTTGTGCCTGGGACTGAATAGTTGGTGAAGCAGTATCAGGTGCTGCAACTAATTAGATTTGAGGCTGGGGTGCCAATTCTACCTGGACTGTGTCTTGGGAAGTTAAAGGTGCATCCTGAGTCTCCTTTTGGTCAGGATCCTGAGCCTTCATTAGCTGGTTCTGAGTATGCTTAGCCTTAGCATGAGCCTTCTTCTGATAACTGGTGATTGATGACTATCATTTGGTACTCATACAATGATACTCATGTGAGAAATTTAAGGGTATTAGTCTAGGTACCTGTTACCTCAGGACCAGTGGGCTTCTGTTGGATGACTTCCTCAGTAGTGCAGACTTCTTCTATGATGAAAGAATTTAACTCTTTCCTATGGCCCATGGAAGAGCACAAGGCACAAATGAGTGGGGTTTGTCCAGAGAAGATCTTAAAATCACTTCTAAAGCTGCCATCCTTCTTGATTATTATTGCACGTCTGGGGATGACTGTGATCTTGCTGCTATTCAGGGGTTTGATCATAGCCATGGCTTTGCCTGTGGTCAAGTGGCTCATTTAGGTATCTTTGAGCAGTTGAAACTGTACAATATCACCATAACTTTCTCAACCCCTTCTTTAGTTTGCTTTCCACTTTCTCTCTGGGTATTTCAAGAGGGAAAGCTTCAAAGAACATGAAAAGGGTAGTGTCCTGGTTGAAGTGTGTGCGGGTAGTGGGTAGAGCAGTCTGGTTTTTTTACCCTTAGTGACAGTTTCTTGAGATTGAAGATATATTCTACTGCTTGTTTGGCATCATCCTTAGATAGTAACCCCAAGTCAAAGAAGTACTTGATTGGGATTTACTGAAGGGAAAAGGCCTTTAGGTAGACTGTGGATATTGACTTAGCTGTTATGGAAGTAACAATTTCAAATACTGCTATGGGATTTGAACCCACTCCCAGCCACCAGGCAGGGGGAGCTGGTAGCAGAGCTTTCCTGCACCTAGGTTTGCTTCAAAAAGCAAATACCCAGGTGCAGGAACCACTCCAGCTCTGGCAGTAGCTGTGGGGCCCCAAAAGCTATGCCTAAGCCTTGATGGGTTTGGCTGATCCTGGGCAAGCTAAATTTAGCTACCCAGAGCTCCCAGTTCAAGCCATACCTTCATTTAGTAATTTGGGGTTCCAAATTGGGAACCCCTTTTTAATTAAGTTCTTTTGCCTCAGGAATGCCTGTTGATCCATTCCCAAAATGATAATCAAATTGGAAAAGACCCCATGACACCTGCAGCCAAACCTGCAGAACTAATGACCAGTCAGATAAAGATAGGCCACCAGAAAGCCAAGCAACTGTTACTGAAGACCCCCAAAAATTATGATTAAACAGCCAATCAACCAGAAGAATTTGATATGCCAAGCCTTGCCACCCAGATAGCACCAGAAGAATGACCAGAGGTACCTGCATGTGAATAAGTATATAAACCAGAAGCACCAGAAAGATTCTGCATTATCATTATTACTAATAAAGTTGTTATGAACCTTTGGTTTACCAATCTGTTTCCATACTTATTTTTGATACTCTTTTATCTGCAAACACCAAAGTGTCAGTACCCATCCACAGATATTGAAAGCCAAGCGCCAGTTTACAAAACAGAAGAATTTGACTACTACCAACCTCCTGACTCTCTGTTTGGTCCTGTGCACTTCACTGAGTATCCTCATAACCCTGACCACAAACCCTGGACCTTGGAAGACTTGCAGTGGTACACTTGCCCAGACACTCCCAAGGATACATATCAAATAATCTGTGACGGTAGAGAAATCACTTTATACCCTTTGATCTTCAATGGGAAATACAATAATTCTACTACATACTTGGTCCTAATAGAACCACTCCTGAAACCCAAACCAACTATCTCAACCCCACCCACTTATGATGCCACTGGCCAGAGTAGTTGATTCCTGGGAGTTCTGTATCTGGCACTTACAGGATTGATTGATTCTGCCTTACCAGAGGCAGGACTCTGGGCTGTGGTGGGAAAGTCCCTCTCCTACCTGGTAAAGTTAGGTCCCATTATCTGGGGGGCCATGCTGGTACCTTCAACTACTCCTCCCTCACCTGAAGGAGCATCACGGTACTCCTGGCATTCTGACATTAGCAGCCTCTTAGAACTTGATGGGATCTCCTCCAAAGTTAGCTCTGATTCCATGAGGGACAGGGGACTTTGTCATGCCCTGCCCCAAAGGGCAGGCTTTTTAAACTTATCATATTTTATTTGTTTTCAATGGATTTAATCTTTCTTTATTTTTTAATATTGAAACTTTGAATTAATAGTTAATATTTAAGTATTTTAAAGTAATTTACCTTGCTTTAAGTCAATTTGCGTTTGAATTGATGTTGTTGTTGTCTTTTGCTTTTTGGCTATTCAATTAGCTTTATATTCTCTACTTTAAAGTTAGAGAAATTTTAATTTTCACTTACCTTTTAAAAACTCCTGGTTACGTTGTTGCCGCTTTCCCCCAGCTTCATGTTGCAGATCAACTTCAAACTGGTCGTCTGTTTCCCCTTTCTTTTCCTGGTTGTCTCCAAACCTCTCCAGTTGCTCCTCTTCTTGGCTGCTTCCTCCCTGGCTATCAGTCTTCAACTGAAAAGGCTTTTTCTCTATAAATAAAGAGCTTTTGAAGAGTAGGCTTTAAGCCAAAATTCTAAGTGATTTCTACCCTTCAATTCTTTAACTAATTTAAACTTGAGATCTTAATTTTTAGAAATTTATACATTTTTATTAAATTCATTTTAAAGTTTAGCCTTTTCTTTCCTTGAACAAATGGAACTTGTAACACAACAAGCCTTAGGCTTGTTGTATCCATTATTTTCCCTTAAGGAATCTTCCAATAGTTATATGTGCCAATTTGCTGATGGAGAATATCCAAATATTGACATTCCCTTAGTTACAAATTGTTCACTATTAAACACTTTATTTTATCTTCTTTGCTTAGGGTTCTTAAACTCAATCACTCCTTTTGTAACTCAGTATAGGTTTTTAGCAGGGTTCTGTAAGACTATTTTGCAGACAGTTCCCACCTTTTTATACCTTTTAAATCTGAATCCTAATGTCTTACACGCGCTAGTTTATAACCTTGCACCACTATGGGCAAGACCTTACAGACTTGGGGAGGGATCTAGTGATTTCCTGGAATCAGAGCTTTGAAGTAACAAACTTCAGCCATCCTTCATATATTACAAAGAGTCCCTTCTTTGTGTTTCTATAAAAGTTTTCCAGCTGGTCCTTAATGAAGCTCTTCTGGCCCTGGTCTAAATTTGTCCAGGATCTTAATATTGTCTGTTGCGTAGCTTTCTCCTTGATAAAATCCTTCTGTAAACTTTGACTCTTATGTGATTTTATTTATTTTTATAGTATCTCAATTCTAAAAAGTGGGATTGAACTGATCAAGAAATGTGTCATTCCAAAGTCTAGGATGTCACATTAAAATGAACATACCTGGTCCTGAATGCTTTTTTGGGATTTCTTTGGGTTTGAATTGGATTTGATGGAATCATGCATTAAGATTAATCTTGATGAAGTTTTGTGATCTCCCTGCTCTTAATTGTGAATTTGTTGATGGCTCTGTAATCTGTAACAAGGGGTAAGTCTTCATCTTTCTTGGCTACAAAGAAGACAGCTGCATCAAAAGATGATTTGGAAGGTCTTAAGGTCCTTTTTCTAATGCCTCATCTAGATACACCTTCAGTGTGTTGTCTTCTTGAGGGGTTAGTTGGTAGATAGACCAATCTTTAGATACACTTCTTTTTAGGTCAATTCCATGTTAAATATCCCTATCAGGTGGAAAACCTGGAAGCTTTTCTTGGAATACAGAGGGAAATTCTTGGATTAGTTGCTGGCAGATAGGGTCCTGTTTGTGCAAGGAGTCTATATTTTTAAATTTTATGATATAGTAGGTGCAGGTGTTCCAGTTAATCTTTCTGGCATCCTTTTCCTCTCCTGTTTTGATAATCTTTACAAATACATGATCTCTCATGAGGGTATAAAGGTTAGTTGAATGCACATGATGGTGTACTTCTCCTTGTTGTACGGTAAGTGTAGCGCTATCCCAGTCAATGTGAGGGTTAGTTTTTCTCATCCAATCCAGACCAAGTACTACATTGTATTTAAATATTGGAATGATGGGGCCACCAGGGGTATTTTGTATGTCCCCAATTTGATCCCAGAAGGATTTAGCCTCTCTGGTGACTGGAACATCTCTTTTTCTGCCATAGTTACATTCTTTAAATTGCTTTTGTCTGTAGGCAGCTTTGTGAGGTTGTCAGATTTCTTGTCAATAGGGATTGATATCCTCCAGTGTCAAATAGATATGAGCCTTGGTATCTGCAAAAACAGAGAGAATAAGCAAGGAATTTATTTCCTGTTTGGGTGGGAAACAGTATAGGATTGCTGGGAACTACTTGGATCATGATGATTGAATTCATGTCCTAGTACCTGTATGAGTCTTGTTATGTGGGGGGTAGCTTTTCTAAGCACTCCCCTGTCATTTTCCCTGTTCAGGTGCAGTTTTGATGCACATCTGGTTTCCCTGAGTTTTACAGCTTCTGCTTCAAGGATTAAAATTATTGGGTTGGTTGACTTGTTTGTTAGAACAAGTGTCCTTTTTAGAAGAGGGGCTTTTCTTACGCTTTTTGGTCATGTTTAAATTGTTGGATTTCTGAGCAGGCTGTTTCTTTCCAAGGATACTTCTTGGTGTCAGGAATATCCCTGACATTAAGAAGAAACCTTTTTCTAAACACAACACCACAACATTCAGTAAAAATAACCTCCTAATTGGATATTTGCAGAAGATGTGATAAAAAATACTGGTGCAACCATAATGGAGAAAGTCTAAAATAAAAAAGAAAATAACTCTCTATAAAATACGGCAAAAATCCCGCGCACCCTGCCAGATGAGGTACCTATCACTCTCTCACCTATGCATCTACTCCTAGACAGCCAGCCAGCCCCTGCCAGAAAGTCAGCCAGCCAACTTCCAGCCAGCTGCTCACTGCCCATCCAGAAGACCTCAAGCCAGTACAGATCCTGTTTCTAGAAATGAAAACTCCCAAAAGGGGAATTTGGGAAGTCCCAGTACCCAGCCCTCTAACCTATCCTTTTCAACTTAGTCTAATAAGGCAAAACCAGGTGACCAGATTTCAGAACATGAAGAGAAGTTCATGCTCAAGACCCAGCATTCTCATATTGACAATTGTTCACCATCTAGCTAAACCACTGTGCAGGAAATGACCAGAGGCTCACCAAGAAAGGCAAGTCACACTCAAACCAAGGTATTGGATACCCCAATCATTTTTTTCACCCATACTTTTCCTTACATGAGAGCAAGTATAAATAAAGATACCCCTCAATGATAGTTTGTGCTATCATTGAGTGACTATCCTCCACAATATTTATCACATAAATCACTATTTCACTTAACTAAAGAAATCAAGTTTATCAAAACAACCCCCCTCCCCAAGTTGAAGATTTATTGTATTTTCTTCAGAGCTATCTGAACAGCTTGTCTTAGGATTGATGGCATCCAGCAGACTCATGCTCAGTTTGGCCCTGAGACAAGAGGCACCAGAAGAATATTATATCAGGATCCATCACAACTCAGCCCCCTGTATTCCACTTCCTTAACACCTTTGGTGTTATCCTGTCCTACTACAGGCCTTACAATATGTGTGTCCTTCTACTGTACCATTATATACCTCACTGGCAGCCCAGACAATGCCACATCCTTGCCAAAGCCTTCTGTTGGATTATGGCCTTCTATTCAACTGTCTCCTCCTTGAATAGCTTCTGACTGTTTAACCTGCCCTTCTACATGACTAAAGTTCTACCCTCACTACTTGGGTATTAGACTTGGAGGTTTTTGAATCTACTAATGTCAAACTGTTGTCTGATGTGTGTTGGGAGTCCATAATAGAAGTCTAGGTATGTTTTGGGGCCATCAAAGTCTATATTGCTTGGGACCCAATTTTGGATGTCTTTGTAGGCGGCAACATGTTCTTCAATAGTACCAGTCATGTTGAAGGTTCTGAGTTCTGGCATTATCATGGCACCAGAGTCCTGGATGGAAAACATTGCTGGGAAAGCTTTCTTGGATGCTTCCCAGATTTTGCTCTGGCTGAGGCTTCTCTCAAACCAGCTGCTCACAAATTGGGAGGCTGCACCTGTTACTCAAAGGGCAATTTGCTTGCCCAGAGTCTATGGGGTAGCCAACTTGTGCAAACTTATTCTAATAACTTAAGAATTCACAACTTGGTATTTTCTCAGCATAGTTCTACATACATCTTAATCTCAGCTGAATGGAGACACTGGAATACAATATTGGGTACCCCAGGAACAGCTTGCGCTGTGGGAAGGTTTAGGACACAATGAGTGCTGGGAAATTTGTACTGCTGGTTGGGTACAAAGATATTATTGAAGACAGTGTACCCTGTGGGTATATCTTGTCCTTTTTCATATCTGCTTCAGCCAGCAGAAAGAGCCAGCTGCTGGTTCTTTTCTTGAGAGGATTTTTCCCTTCAAGTTGCTTGGGTGTGGATAACCTACATGTGCTATCACTTTCAATTATATACTTCTTGACAGTATATGAAATGAGATAAAGGAGAAAATTAAAAAGATAATATACTTTGTTTGATATATAGGAATGGTATCTTACAGTGTCATGACAGGTCACATAGTGTCCATGTATGTCATGGCAGTCATGGGACTTGTTCAGGTATTGTTCTGCTTAGGATTTAAAATGTGATCCCTGTTCAACATGAGTGTGATAAGAGTGCCACCAATTACTCATTAACCAGGGTGTTTCTCAGAAAATTGTTTTCCCGAGAGGGAGTAATCGTAGATGCTGCATATCCACCAACTTTTATAAAAAAAATCTGATTCTCTAAGCCTAGGGAATCTAAACTTTTGTTTTGAACCCCAGTTTGCTATTTAAAGGAAGGCCAAGTTGGAGTCCGTCCGGAATGGTCTGCCACAGCCCTAATTTCAACAGAAATCTTTCATGGGATTACAGGTTGATATTAATGACAAGAATCCTGACTTTACTTGTTTTGGTTAATGGATAAATCAAGTTATTTAGATTTTTAGTTAAGTTATCTGACAGAGCTGAACAAGGAATATGATTATAGTGGCGTTTTATTTTTGGACCATCCCAACTGTGCATCCGTCAGACTTAAACGGAACCATCAACTTTGAAAGTTTAGACTATAAAACGAGCGTATGATTTCACTCGTTGCTTAACTTGAAATCAGATTACCTCGCAGCTGAAAGTGGGTTGGAGTTGGTCCTATTTATATACCGTTTTTTATTGGCTGTAGATGAATATTAGTTCGAGTCCTGGATCGTGGCAGGATGTGATAGTCTTTAATTACTCGTGTTCTATTAAGAGGCAAATCAAAGGCTTTAAAGTTTGGCTTAAAACGGAACAGACAACTAGGTTTAATTTATATTAGAATTTATGCAATACGCTTAGAATTGACCCTCTTTTTTTGGAATGCTATAAATACTATACTAAGCTGCAATTTAAAGATACACTTGGCATGGATCTATTGGCAGCCTGAAAAGTGGATCCGATTGGTTGCATGTGGATTTACCGCACGAATCCGCTTTGTAATAAGGTGGTGCTTGTTAAAAAGACTTGACCTGACATCCATGGCTTTGATAATCCATGGAAGTGAGCTATTCAGCCATCAAGTGCTGGGCTAAGGCGACAAAGGAAACAGTGGTGAGTTCGCTTGCGCGGAATCGGATCCGGCGAGCAGTTATCTTGGGGGTGGTGTTACTTGTTTGGTGTAGTATCTTCATTCCCATTATTGTCCTTCACTTAACACACCAAGAGAGAGATTCTATTGAAGAGAAAGATCCTCATGTAGATGCTTTAGTTTGGGCAGAGTTTCGAGGCCTCATTCCAAAGGAGGGTAAGCTCTTTTTAGACTTAGGCACGGACATGGACGTGGATAACTTGTATCTTGCCTTAGAACGGCGAAAAATCGATATTGGATATCGACCTCATAGAGTTGTGTTTCCAGCATATGCCATAAACAATAGGGACTGGTCAACTTATCCTTTTGACGAATACAAGATCATATCATCTATAAATGCGACCGATGCTAAGGGCCAACCTCTCATCATTAGCTTTGATATTGACATTGAAGACAGAGACTTCATTATAGGTTCTCAAAAATCTGAATATCGAGGTGGCCTGCTAAATATCGAGTATACTTTTCAACGGCGGGGAACAGTAAAATACATGTGCCTCATCATATTTGCTCTGATCTGGCTTCTGTCACTCGCAATGGTCAACATTGCTATTGACACTGTCGTTTACCGCCGTGACACGCCAGCCAACTTTATCCTTGCTGGGTTCACGATTGTTTTTGCTCTCCCCACCCTCCGCAAAAGCCAGCCAGGCATACCTGATTTTGGCTGTGTCCTTGATCTCATTGGGTTCTTTTGGTAAGCAATTTAACTTCAACTTCTAACTCAATTAGGGGGGTTGCAATCATTTCTTCCTGTGGTTGCCTCATGTTGTATTTCTGGGCCCTCCGCTGGAAATCCGAAAACCATTGCAACTAGGGCTCTTCAGTCAGTTTTACTCAGGGTCACCTGTTTCAAAAATTTATTTTACAATAGTTAAACATGTGTCTTTATGTTCTGAATATAGCGGCCCAAAGCCAGGAGCTAGTGGGAATAAAGCATCCCTAACCGCAACTTCCCGAAGGCCTGATTCCATGAAGTAGTATACCCAAGTACAGCTATACTTTGGACCAAAAATTACCAACATTTAACAAGAAAACTTAAGCATACAAAGTCCATGAAAAGATGTGTCACATGATTCTGCACATGTAAATGGATAAATATTTAAAACTATCCAATAATAAACCCTTTGTCCACAAGACCATTTATCCCCATAAAGTAAAGATGGGCCACAAGATCATTTTCAAACTTTCCTAACTAATGGAGTTGAGGCTAGATAATCTTTTGAATAGTACAAAATATAAAATATATATATCTTCAGTCGCTTATCTAAGCTTGAGAAACAAGGTTAGCTTATAAAAAATTAATTAAAAACCCCAATATTAGCCCTGAAATTCCCAAAAATTTAATTAGAGCCCTAAAACTAACAAAGTGAGCTACCCCAGTGAGAGTCACTCAATATCAGATAGTTTTAAAGAATCCTGTACCAAAAATGATGGACTTATATATAGCTCAGTCTACAAGGTATGGATCCTGACTTGTGCAGACATCAGTTAATATGATTAGTAGATATAAGAGGAGATACATCACTTATCTTTATTCTCAAAATTTTCATTCCATGTAAAGTTTTATCTTTAAAGGCCACAAATCTCCATACCAAACATTGCAGATAGACCAGGATCACATCCTATGGATTGAGCTGTATATGGTATTTATTAAACTTAGCCTTTATCTATAAAAGGTTGAAGGAAGCATCCAAGCTAGCTTACCAAATGATCTTTTTTAAACAACCGTAAAAAAATGAGCTAAGCAGAGACAATTTTGTGGCTTTATTATAAGATCCTCTGTTAAAATCAATTGTCAAGTTGTGCTCTACTATACTGAAATAGGAGAGAACTTGGCATGAAGTCTTTATACTGAAAGACTTGCAGTTCAAGCTAAATAGAAGTTAGTGACCTGGGCATTCAACAAGGTAAAGTGTATTACCTTTTTGCCCTATGATAGGATAATGCAAATATGAATCTTCCTAAACAGTAGGAAGAGAGTGCTTGAAGCTTAAATGGAAAGTGCAAAAGCAGAATATAGATAAACTTAATTGTATTTAGAAAGAGAAATTCACCTAAATACTACAAGATTTAATCAATGTATTGTCATAACTGTGCTGTTTTAGCAGAGTTACAAGGGGAAAAATATTTAGAGGCTAGAATAATAATCTTTATTGAGAGATAGTGATTATATAGGCATAGTGAATCAATGGATAGCAGGAACATGATTGTTGATCACAGGTTGGATGAAAGAAGGGGGTGGCTTGATCCTGGTAATGAGTCAAGTGCCAAAACAAGGTATCCACCGTAAGGGATCATTATCTGTTCATGTTGTTGGATTTGGTAATTCAAGTTGACTTCCCAGTCTGGCTTTGAGTGGCCGGATAATTGGATTGTGGGTCAGGAACCTGCTTGGTTGGAACCTTGCTGGCGGGTCCAGCCTGCTGTTTTGACAGTGTCATTAGTGGAGATATTAATGTGGCATACCACTGGTGGAGGTGCGGCCAACTCACTAATTGATCTGAATCCATACTTGGGTAAACTTAACACCTTAAAGAAAAAACAAAACCCCTCAATTTTGCAACCATTATCATGAACCAAACTATCTGTTTGTCCAATTGATAATACCTCTGAAGCCAGGCTAACAACAGCAAGCTAAACATTAATCATTTCTAGTCTTTATAAAAATGGGATTGAACTACCCTAGATTACTTCAATATTAAGTTACAGTAGTTTTCAAAGCTGTGGCGCTAAGAAAAATCAACTCAGATTTAAACAGAATGGCCCAACTTCAAAAACCCCAAGAATTAGGGTAAAGCATACACTCTGTTAACAGAGATCCAGGTTTTTGATGGGCAAAATGTTCCAACACAAAAAATGGATGGCTCAGCCTACAAGAAAACCATCTGAGATGTAGTACAAAATACATGAAATCATAAACAAAAGGGGTTCAGTTATTCTTTGGTGTACACATGTGTACTATGTAAATTGGTGACAAAGTACACTCAGGTAAGGTGAGTCAAAACTCAAACCAAGACTGCAGCACAGCAATAATTCAACCCACAAACAAGATTGCAAAGTTGTTTTATAAAGTGACGCATAAACAAGCACAGTACCTAGCTATATAAAGCAAGGTGCAGGATCTGAAACATAAATCATAAAAAAATTGTTTGGGGTGTTTAAATATGATATAAAATCTGGGGGGGATCAGTTGAAAATTAATCCAGTGGCTGTTAGAAATCTTCAGACCAGGACATTTTATCATCTGCCCTGGGGACAATCCTATGTATCCTAGCATTAGGAAAGTGCAGAGAGCCTGTGACTTTGGTGTAACCTGTGGCCTGGAATATTTTGTTGTCTTCAGAGGTAACAAGTCTGACAGGGCCCACAGCCTAGAGGATTTGGGAAATTTCTTCCTAATTCTGGATGTAGGTTCATAAGTTGTGTTGCTATTTTTCACCATAGGGAATTATACTGTATGATGACAGTACTATCTTTTTCTCTCCATTAGTATGAATAAAATTAAGGAAAGGATACAGAATATCAGCTCTTTATTGGACAACTGATATTGAGATCAGCCTGACTGCCCATGTTTTCTAAGTTAGCTTACAATGCTAAGTAGAAATGAAGTAGCATTAGGGCATAGTGGCATGGGGCCTGATCTTGGGGGTGTAGTTTTTGAAGGAATCTCATTTGACAACTTTCACAACACTTGTGTTTGTTCTTTGATACACCATACAGCATATCTCTTGGCCTGAGCAGAGTAGCTGTCTACCTGGACCACATCCCAGGGCTAACTAGCCAGCAGATGCCTATTATTTGGTAGAGGTGATTTTTCCTCAATCAGAGCTACTCTATTACAATAAGCTCAGGGTCATTTATCTTAGGGTGTATGGCCTGATGACCCAATCCATGGTGGACTATTCTAGAAGTGTTTCAGATACTGGCCCATATGACAGCTCCTCTGTTCTAAGATATACCTAGGTTTAGAAAGTAACTATTACAATATGCATGTTGGAGTGATTGCTGAAGGTAACTGGTTGATTGTATAACATTTGCATATCATGTTCATTAATTAGAATTATGGAACTCATTGATGCCAGGATGTGATTTGACTATTGATCTGCTGACCTTGCAGCCCGCACAACTGAGTTTTTTTGCTGAAACTGTTCCTAAGAGCGCTTGACTGCTGGCCTACACTAATTGGTGAAATCTGTTAATTAGTCAATATCCCAAACCCCTGGCATTTCCCATCGCTTGACTGAATATATGTAATACCCAAGTATTTAGGGTAGAACTTTATCAACATAGGAGGTCAGTTTAAGCAGCTAAAAGCCAGCCAAAGAGGAGAAAATTTGTAAAATCACTCCCCCCTTTAGCCTTGGATAGGATAATCTTCCCGCGCCATACTAAAAAATCTGCTCAGAAGCCAGCTAAGCCCCTTAAGCCCCTTAAGCCCCTTGAGGATTTAGCTCACACAATTGATGAGAGATTTGTGTTAGCATACCCTTCCCAGGTGGTAAATACTGATGTGTTGAACTTGGTTCCCGCTTGGGAGGAATATCTGATTAATTTAGACTATTTTTTGGCTTGGGCTTGTTTGTACTTGAAATTAATTAAGTCTAAACAATCAGGTCGCGCTACTGACAAATCTTTAAATTCCAATCCAACTGGATTGAATGCTGATTCAAATCACTCCAGTAATACCAGCCAATCAGAGTCAAAGCCAGAAATTATTGGAAAACCTCCCAACTCACTGGATTCTCCTCTGCAAAGTTCCTCCTGTGGCCAATCAAATATGCGCCTTGGGTCAGGTGACCTTTCATTGTGAAGTCTGTTCCTCTCAAAGAAAGACAGGGGACCTTTGGCTCCCTGCTTGCTCATTTTTCAAATAAAGTTTTAAGCTTTCACACTTAGGATTTTGATGACTATTTTTGGGTCTCCTATCTGGCCCTTTAATTCTCTAAGATTATTAGTAAAAGTTTTAATTCTCCTTACTCTTTTTCTTGCTTCTGGACCTCCTGGTGTCCTCTTGAAGCATCTAAAGATGTTGTTAATTGTTGACGCTAAAGCTTACCACTTTTGCTTTGAAAGAAACAGCTTGAATTTTAACATTAGTAGTAAATTCAGTATATTTACCTACTTTAAGTTTGATTTCATCTCCATTTTTGCTTTCAAGCCACTTGTTGTTCTCTATACGCTTTAAGCCATCCAACCCTGCTTTCAAAGTTCCTATATTCCACGGTTGTTGTCCTTTGTTTCCACTCAGTCTTCCATTAGATTTTATTGCTTGTTCTTGCCCTTTGGTTGCTTTCTGGAATACAAAAAAATCTAAAAAAACCAAATCTGTTGTTGCTGAGCTCTGGTTTTGCCCTTGAGAGAAATGTTGGTACCTCTTGCCAAGATTGTTGTCTTCACCTTGGCGCCAGCCCTGGTGATGATATGGTGTACTACCCCAGATCTTTGGGGGTGTATTTCCCATTCATTTCACCAGGTTAGAACCAACCCAGATTGATAAATGTACATACTTGAGAACATTCCTGGACACGCCCAGGATATCCTTGCCACTAGCAAGAACGCTGTAAGGAGTTTGACATGTGACAACCCCAAGTTCTCTGCTCTTGATCCAGTCCCCTCCATGACCCCTAGCCCAGTCCCTTTGTCTTCTCCTCCCTTGGAGATGCCAGCCCCGCAGGTCCCAGAGAAGGACTTGGATGGCCAAGAGCTAGGTCCCAAGAGTGCTCCCTGGTTACTTGATGGAATGCTATTGATGGGCTTGGACTCATACTTTCCTTGTCTATCCGCCGCGTCCTCCCTATGGACGCCCCTTCAAGCAGCCATACCAGTCTTGCACTGGTTGGTGTCCTGGTGGGTCCTTCCCCCAGGATGGGAGCCAAAGTTAGTTAATTTAGCCCCCCTCTCTCAAAATTGGATAGAAGATCATGAAACAATGAAAGGCTCTGGTAAGGGGGTTGCATTTTCCAAGGCTGCCAGCAAAATACAGTACAATAATTTTAAAACATGTTGAGATAAACAAAAAACTCAGCCTAAAAGCAAAATCAGAGTGGATCCAACTATATTTTAATTTAATATAAATTACTTGTTTTTTATTTTGTTTTTAGACTGAGTTGTTTTTTTAGGCTGAGATTTTTCTTTTATCTCAACAGGCTTAAAATTACTGTAGTATAACATAGAATGACACATAAATAGCCAAGTCAGGAGCCATGAAGGATGAAGCCAAATGTGTCCAAGGGGCAGAATCCAAGAAATTGAGTTGTACTGGCCCCTGGTATGATATCACTTTGAGTCCTTGTGATTCAGGTCCAAACTGAGTATATTTCTGCTAGTTGCTATCAATCCCAAGATAAGCTGATAAGCCAGCTGTGAAGATGAGAAACTCCCTCTTCCAACTTAGGGAGAGGCAATTGGGTTTAGTAAAATTAATTGCTTTAGTTAAGTGAAATAGTGTTTTATGTAATAAATGTTGTGGAGGATATTCACTAAATGATAGCACAAACTATAATTGAGAGGGTTATCTTTGTTTATACTTTCTCTCACATAAGGGAAAGCATGGGTGGAACAAAGGATTGGGGTACCCAATATCTTGGTTTGAGTGTGACTTGCCTTTCTTGGTGAGCCTCTGGTTATTTCCTGCACAGTGGTTTAGCTAGGTGGTGAGCAATTGTCAATATGAGAATGCTGGGTCTTGGGCATGAACTTCTCTTCATGTTCTGAACTCTGGTCACCTGGTTTTGCCTTATTGTGATAATTTTATAAGGATAGGTTGAAGGACTGAGTATTGGGACTTACCAAATTTCTTTTTGAGAAATTCCAATATTTGGGTCTTGGGAATGCAGAATATGCATTTACAAATTCACTTTTTTGGGAGTTTTCATTTATAGCAGCAAGACCCAGACTGGCTTGGGGCTCTCTGGTTGGGCAGTGGGAAGATGCCTGGCTGGCAGGCAGGTGGGGTGTTTTGGGCTTTTGTGGGCTGAGGCAGTGGTTGATACCAGAGGTGCGTTTTTGCCATTGATAGCTTGAAGAAAGTGATGATTTATGACATTAAACTCATGCTCACAAATCACAGTGATTGACTGGTACACCAGGGACTCACAAGGGGGCATCTGTGGATCCTTGGATGATTGGCTACTGCTGTGAGTGCTAAGGGACAGCTTGGTGAACATTTCAGCAACCTCCTGAAAGGGGAAATCCCAGTGTGGTCATGGGCTGCAAGAACCACCTGGTTGAATGTCTTGGGTTTGCGCTCTTGGATCTTGTCCACAATATTTTAAAACAACACATTTCCCAGGTGTACATTGACATTCCTGACAGGGAATATTGAGACACTTTGGCCACCTGATTGGATCTTCTCTGATGCCTCTTCACCACATTCCATTTGATGGCTCAGGAATATGCAATATTTCAAAATATCTAAGCTTCAGATATCAATCAGGATCAAGATAAATCTGCTGTACACATACCTATTGATGTAATTGGATGAGGTTTAGTAGAAAACTGTCTCTTTTGGGGAAGTTGCTAGGAATTCACCAATGACTTTGCCCTGCTTCTGCTTATTTTTACCATTGGGAGTGTTCTTTTTCCTAATATTCCATAATCCTGGACATGTAATGCTAATTTATAATAGGATATAAAAATGACATCATATGTGGTACTTGACAGGCAGTGGGTAATTGTGATACTGATTAGTGGATTGTGGGACAAATCAAAGCCACAATTACATTTTTCACTTGTACAATTGATTAGAACCAGAATGACAATAACAAGCCTATGCAACCAGAGATGTGTAGTGTAGGAGCCAATGAAGATGCTGTGAAGCCCAAGAAGGTATCCAAACTCAGTCATTTGGAGGTATGTGTCCCTTTTGAAGAGGACTAGCATGATAGGATAGGCATTCCTGAGCTGGGAATTTGGCTGCTTCTTTGGCTTATTGGAAAAATTTACACTGCCTCTTTTTGTGAGAGCCCAAAATTCTTGTCTGATCACTGCCTTGGTGAATTGTAGGAAGGTGGAAATTTCTGAAAAGGTCATGCCACTTTGGTTGAGGCTCATTTTTTCCTTGATGATTTAATTAGTTATCAATTATCAATTGAGGGCACACTTGTCATACTAGTACCCAGATTAGGCAGGGCTCAATCTGATTCAACTGAATTGTCAGACAATGGTTGGATTGAGTTTGAGGGGGTCACATTTGCCCAGTCTTCCAAGTGTAGCAAGGCTTGGGTTGGGACTGAACTTGGGGTTCCTCATATTGGCTATTGGAAAAGCCACCCAGTGCTGAGGCTGGCAAAACATAAAGTTCCTCTTTCTCCTGACTGAAGTTGAACTGATGGATATAGACAGGGGTCGTAAAAGCTGTGCTCTCTTGCTCAGTAGCCTGAGCTTTCAGTTGCTCTTGATCCTGATCCTTCATAATATCAAAGTTTCTTATCACTTGTGAAAACCAGTTTAAAAAGAAAGTGATAAAGAGATATTAAAAACAGAAAAATAAAATATCCCCAGAGTATTAATTTTTTAAAGTTTACTCCTGTTCAAGATATTTTCTCAGACCTAAGTAGCCAGATTTAGTACCATGGAAATTTAAAACAATGCTGTGGTTTAATGAATATGCTTTTTGGTGAATTCACTATTGAAAGACACCATTTCATTTTTGAGTCAAAAAATATGTTGTTCTATGTTTGAAAATATCACTTTTGTAACTGAACCAATTTTTTTTCTCTGATTGTGTCCTTTTTGTTACATGATCACTATCACACTTGATGTAAATTGCTTCAGAAGGTAACTGGTTTATATTTGTTTTAAATACAAGTTATTTTGTTTACTTTCTCATTTTCAGGATTCTGTATTTGATTTTTTTTGTTGTGTGATTGAATATTTTAATAATCTGACCTAGATAAATGGAAATTTTATTGAGTAAATTGATCTTTTACTGAAACCAAAAGAAAGTTTGTTGTGACTGTTGAAACAGAAGGATTGACTTGCCAACAAGGTTCCAACTAAGCAGGTTTGTGATCCGCAATCCAACTTCTCTGTGACCTGTTCCCAAACAAGGAAGTCAACTCAAATTACCAAAAGCAACAAAATGAACAAACAATGATCCTATTTGGTGGATGACTTGATTTGGTGCCTGACCCTTTACCAGGAACAAGCCACCCTCCTTCACCATCCAACTGAATGTTCTACATAAACATGTTCCTCTTAAGATGATTCACAACAACTATATAATCCCTATCTCCAAATAAATGTTGAAACAGCAGGCTTGACCTGCCAGCAAGGTTCTGAGCAAGCAGGTTTGTGACCCGCAATCTGATTACCTGGCCACTCAAAACCAGACTAGGAAGTCAACTCAAATTGCCAAATCCAGCAACACAAACTAATGATGATCCCTTATGGTGGATACCTTGTTTTGGCTCTTGAATAATTACTAGGATCAAGCCACCCCCTCACCATCCAACCGTGTGATCAACACAATCATGTTCCTGTTATCCTTGATTCACAATGACTATATAATCACCATCTCTCAATAAAGATTATTATCTAGTCTTCTAAATATTTCCCTCTTGTAACTCTGCTAAAACAGCACAGCTACAACATTGGTAGCACAGGTAGGTTGTCCATCCTACCTTATCTTGTAAAATTTTGCCTGTTTCCTGTACTTGCTGCGGCCAAAAAATCCTTGACAGAATTATGTCTGGCCTCCCGCTGGACTGAACCCTGTACACCCCTGGTACCAAGATACCTGATGGTTTTGTCCTGTACCAGAACACGGTGATTCCACTACCCGCCTTCAACACCATGTCTGCACAAGGGTTCTTTCAGGCTCCCTCTTCTATTCTGCAACCAACCAACAAAAACACCATGCCTGCCTATGTAGCCCAAAGACTGCAAAGCACTGCCTTGGAACCTTTTGCTGGGGCAAACAACAACAACACTGCCACATGGATCCAGTCTTCCCAGAGCAAACTGGCCCAGATAGTATGCCCACAGCAATTTTGGATTGCAGAAATCTCCATCCTCCTGACCCACGACACTGGTACCTGGTGGGACAAGTGGCACAAAGAACACACCAACAAGAACTGGGATACCTTCAAGCAAGACTTCATGGCAAGGTTTGTGCTTAAGGACATGGCGCTCATGATCATACACCAAGTAAAGAACCTAACCCAGACAGGCACTGTGAAGGAGCTCACCCGCATCTACAAAAAACTCTGACTTTGTGCACCATCTGACATGGCCTTTGACACCCCAGCTACACACCTCATGTACTATGATGCCCTTAAGTTGCATGTAATGAGACACATAAACCTGGACCAAGTGACCAACCTACAAAGCCTGTACCGCAAAGCGGAGAAAGGGGAACAAACATCCAACACCCTCCATAAGGCACAAACTGGAAAACAAGAGAGACCCAAGGATTCTCACACAGGTGGGTGCTCCACTCAACCACCCCCTGGAAGCAACAGGAATAACACCAACCATAAACCCACAAGCTCAAACAGACATAGAATGGAAACAATGGCCAATCAAATTGTACTCATTTCAGTATCACAGCCACACAAGGCAATCAAGATGAGGAAAAAGCCTGGGGAAAGCATTAAGCAAGCCAAGCTCTCCCCAAACAACTCCTGACTTGCCCAATGATGAGTACTGACCCAAGGACGTGGACCAATGTCCAATGATCCAAGTACCCTCGCAGGACCCAGTACTTTACACCATTGCCAGACATCCCAATAAACTGATGTCCTATCCTTTCTATTTTTGCAGTACACAGGCTTGGCACTCCTGGACTTGGGTGTGGATTGAACCCTATTCAACAGAAGCTTTGTAGATAAATTCAAGCTAGCCACTAATCCTTTGCAGATTAAAAACGTGGTCCTGGCTGATGAACACCACATTGTTGTGACAAGGGAAACTGCCCCCTTCTCCATTATGCTTGAGAACCTCCACTCCACCATCCAAGGCCCCATCATCAACTTACCAAAGTTTGACATTGTACTAGGGTTTGATTGGTTACAAAAGAACAATCCTCACATAGACTTGTTAACCTCAGTGTTGACCATTAAGCGTGAAGATATCAATCACCAGATCTACCCTAACTTGGTGGACCAGCTCCTACGTGACCATGTCTTTGTACAAATCACAGAGACCCTGGAAAAGAAGGATAACCTGAAGGCAATTGGCTTGGACTCCTGCCAGTACAAGATCATACACTTCAAGGATCACCAGGATACCTCCACGCCTCAGGATTTCAGGATTGTGGCCCGCCATCCAGAAATCTTCAAGGAAGCTCTACCTGGGTTGCCCCCAGAGAAACACATTCAACACTCCATCTAACTCAAAGGAGCTGTACCCAAAGCATGTCTTATCTACAGGTTGACCCCAAACAAAGACAACACCCTACATGCCTACCTCAAGGAAGTATTGGAAAAAGGACTTATCTGCCCCTCACAGTCTCCTTTTGGGGCTGCTGTATTCTTTGTGGCCAAGAAGAATGGTGCCTTACGTCTGGTCACAGACTACCAAGCCCTAAATAAAGTTACCATCAAAAATTGTTATCCACTACCACTGATTGACAATCTCTTTGACGCCTTGGGAGGAGCCACAGTCTTCTCCAAGATTGATCTGACTGCAGGCTACAACCAGATTTATATTAAGGAGGAAGACATCCCTAAAACAGCCTTCTGCACTAAATACAGCTCATAAAAATGTGTGGTGCTCAACTTTGGCAGACAAACGCCCCTTCCACCTTTGTGCCCTTCATGAACAAAGTGTTTGCTCCACATATAGGCAAGCATGCCCTAGTCTACCTAGACAGCATCATTGTCTACATCCCCTTGGCAGAACAGCACCACAAAGACCTAGAGGAAGTTTTTGCTACCCTGGCACAACACAAACTGTTGGCCAAACCCTCCAAGTGCCAGTTCTTCCATGAACAATTACCCTTCCTGGGACACATAGTCTCAAAGGACAGCATCAAACCCAACAGTCAAAAGATACAGGCCATCTGCAAGATGCTGCCACCCAAGGATAAGTTGGAACTCCGCACTTTCTTGGGGATGGTAGCCTATGTATGCCGCTTTATACCTGACTGTGGCATTTTGACTGCCCCATTATCCGCCATAACAGGCGCAAAATCCAAGTTTGTATGGACCCCCCAATGTGACCTCTGTTTTAGATGCCTCAAGGAGAAGCTCACAACAGCTCCTATCCTGCAATACTCCAAACATGATGGGGAATACCAAATGGAAACTGACACCTCAGATGCATCCATTGGGGGAGTACTACAAATCAAAAATAATGATGGTGACTTTCTGCCCGTAGATTATGAATCACAAAAGTTGACAGGTGGCAAGTGTCAATACCCTATCTACAACAAGGAACTGCTGGCCATTGTACACTTTCTAGTCAAATGGCGTTGTTATCTAGAATGGCAGGAAGAATTCACAGCATTAACCAACCACAAGTTGCTCATATATTTCAAAACTCAAGCAAATATATCTCATCACCAAGCCTGCTGAATGGAGCTCTTGGAGAGATTCAATATGCTCATACATTACAAACCTGGTCCCAAGCTTGCCATGGCAGACACCCTCTCACGCCTATATGTCTGTGCCATAAGAGGGGAAAATGGGCTTGACCCAGACTGGCCTCATTTGGTGCTATAAACAAAGGACAAGTGTTTCCCTCTGGTACAACCCACATATCAAAGGAAACAATTATCAAAAACAAACACCTATTTGCTGACATGTACAGGACCCTGCACAGAAAAATGTCCAACAGTACTACCATTTCCTATATCTCCACACACCAGCAAGTAGACACCATCCTACGCTATCACAGAGACCTCAGAAACCAAGAGCCAAAACCTATATGAGTTTCTTAAGCACAAGGCCTGGTGGCCAACCTTGTACTGTGATGTTCAAGAAGTCCTGGACCAATGTAAAGTATGTGAGAAATTTGCAAAAAGCAAAAAACCCCAAAGTCAGTACTTCTCATCCGCACACAACTACCCTTCAAAGTATGGGCCCTTGACGTTGTTGGCCCCATGCCAGGGAAACACAATGATAAGAAATACATAATTACCGCCATAGACTTTGCTACAAGATGGCCAGTAGCCCAAGCAGTAAAGGCACACACTGGCAATGACATACAACAATTTATTGGCAAAGAGATAATCAGCCAGTTTGGAAAGCCAGAACTCCTGATAATCAATGAAGGGAAAGAATTGACCTCCAAAAATACCAACATATACCTCGCTAAAATTGGGGTCAAACATAATGTGATAACACCATACCACCCACAGGCCAATGGACGTGTAGAGCAGCTTAATGGCAGCCTTGTGCAAGCCTTAGCCAAACTCCCCGCCAGGAGACCTGAAGACTGGTATAAGCAGCTATTGACTTCACTACTTGTGTGCTAAACCCAAGTGAACAGATCCACCGGAAAAAGCCCTTTTGAGTTGGTATACAGTACACAGCCAAATATCATTCAAGCATTAATGGGACCCAAACTGGAAATTCCAAGTAAAGTCCCCTTGTGTTCAGACCCTCAAGTCATAGAGGCCAACAGCAAGCAAACAGAAAAAGAAAATGACGTCTACAAAAAACCTTTTTTCCCATCCAGGATAGTCATGAAGTTGGGGACAAAGTTTAGGTCATGAATGTTGATAAAAGCAAACTACAACCCAAGAAAGTAGGTCCAGCAATCATTCTAAAGGTAAACAAAAATAATACTTACCTCATGCAAGGACTCAGGAAGCGCAAACAAGACAAGACCCTACACCATGATTGCCTGAGACCCTCAAAAAGCAAGACAAAAACAATACAAAACCGCCCTGCTTGCCACAGAACAACAATTAGTCTAGTATGGTGCCCAGGCTCCTGACAACCTCCCTGATGACCTACCCCCAGAGGAGGCTGACCTTCAGTTGGGGGGGTGTTAAAACAGCAGGCTTGACCTGCCAGAAAGTTCCAAGCAAGCAAGTTTGTGACCCGTAATCTAATTACCTGGCCACTAAAAGCCAGACTAGGAAGTCAACTATAATTGCCAAATCCAGAAACACAAACTAATGATGATCCCTTATGGTGGATACCTTGTTTTGGCGCTTGGCTCATTACCAGGACAAGCCACTTCCCTCACTATCCAGCCATGTGATCAACACAATCATGTTCCTGTTATCCTTGATTCACAATGACTATATAATCACTATCTCTCAATAAAGATTATTATCTAGTTTTCTAAATATTTTTCCCTTGTAACTCTGCTAAAACAGCACAGTTACGACATAAAGATAATTATCTAGTTTCTAATATTTCCCCCTTGTAAATCTGCTAAAACAGCACAGTTACAACATGACTGAACTAATTTGTTCTGAACTGAACAATTTTTTCTATCTCAAAAGGGTATAGATTTACTGTAACTTTCAGGATTGACAATTTTCCTCCTCTTGAAACCCAAGTTCAAGAGCAGGTTTCAAACCCTGGTCATGACTACTTGTTGGCCACCAGGCCTAAAAATCAGGAGGCTGTCTTCATGAGTTTTTTTGGGACTGGGTACCCTAAAGATAAGGCCACAAATATTTCCCAGGATGAAAATACCAGCAAAAACTTGTAAGCCACAGCGCCTGATGTAAGTCAAGACAAATTGCCTAATGGAGGCAAAGAAATCCCTACCATTAGCTTGATGAGTTTGAAGTCTACCTTGATGACCAATCAAGATTAATCACCTGATAAAAATGAAGACCTGAAGGCCACCCCCATGACTATGACTCAAGAACAGAAGGATAGAGCAACCCTTCTTAAGAATCTGGTCAATGAATGTCTTCCCTGAAATAGTACCATTTTGCTGCTCTAAACCCTGGGCGTCCTGGTCACCTGTCCTCATATTTCCCAATCCTATGATGAACCCCACATAGTAGATTAAAAGTTTGGTAAAAAGGTACAATATAGACCCATAGATCCTGTGCTAAGACTTATTGCCATTTTTAAATAAAGGTTATGAGATATTGGTTCTCTCAATTACTGCCATATTTTATCTTAGATATTTTCCAACTAAGTTCAAATCCTTCTGGCCCACCTGCCTGCAGTTTATTGTCCACCAAGAACCCCATTTGATTATGTACACTTTATAGAGTCCCCTTCAAAGCCTGAATATAAAGACTATACCTTTGAGAAGATACTAGCTCAAGATCCCTTGGCCCAAACAAAATTGTTGACCAGATACAATAAACAGGTCCATGGGTATTTAACCAGTCCCTGTCTATTTGGAGATAAATAAAATTCCTTGTCTGAATACCAGTTGGATATGGAACCACCAATCACTCTCAAAACAATGCCCATGTCTGCTCCTGAGCTCCCCCTTGATCACACCAACAATCTGTTTGGGATAGTGTATATCACCCTCACAGGGGTGATTGACACTATAATTCTGGCTGCTGGCCCATAGTCCTGGGTGGAAAAATCAATGTTTTACCTCATTAAGTTAGCACCAATCTTGTGGTGGGTTCTGCCCACAAATCCCACAGCCTGTGCATTCCCAGAAAACAATGGGCTGGCTGCCCAAGGTTGGTTCCCTGAAAGTAACAAAATTAAGCCATCCTAAAGCAAAACTCACTCAACTGAAAACAAACACAACTCAGCTCAGAAAAAAGTAGGTGACCCAAATATATTGTAATTCAATATAAATTTTATTGTTTTTTAATTGTATTCTGATATTAGTTGATTTTTGTCACAGATGGTCTATCTTGTCTGGAATACCTGTCTACACAAAGTCAAGAACCAAGGAGCCCAAACTAAAAAGAGTACCCAAAATATTCTGACATCAACCAAGCTATTGATCATAAGTGGTTTGTTGCTAAACAGATGAATATTTTGACAAAAGTTGAAAAAATAAGTTTAAAGACTTAAAGCGCTGAAATCAGGTAATTTGGTCTTTTTTGGTTCAAAAAGCAAAATATGGTGTCATAATTTTTTGATGATTTAAAATGACATTATTGCAAAAAAATCTCCTGATGATACTGAAAAACAGAACCTAAGCGTAAAAATGTGGGATTCTCAAATCCTTGGTCCAAATTTTGAATCACTTTTGTGGGATGGCCTATTTTTAATTAAATCAAATTCTTTGTATTTTATTTTAATATTTTAAAATTGCAGTAACTCATAGACACTTTGAAAATTTCCAGTTGAACTGCATATTTCCAAATAGACAAAATGAATTAAATGGAATCAGATTTGAAGTGTTCAAATTCATCAACCATTTTCATTAAGTTTACTATGTTTTTTGAAATTGCGGGATTGTCAAATCCATGAACCAAATTTCAAATCACTTTTGAAAGCCACTAGGAAACTCAAATATTAGTTGCGGGAACTGAAATCCAAATTTAATGTACAGTAAGAAACTAGGAAAAATCTGTCCAAATCAAGAAGCTCCACTCTGTATAAAATCAAATGAAAAATTCAATCTTGATAGCCATGTTTAGACATGAAATTACGTGAAATATAAAATTATCTAAACTGGAAATAATGCAATATTCTGCACTCTAAATCACTAATATAGAAACCACAAAACCATATAATGATAAATTAGTCACTGTCAAGCCTCTGGAATAATGTAATAGACTTGACCATTTTTCTTCTTGGTTTATTGGGTAGATGACCAATTGCCATTCCACTGGCTTGATTGTAGAAGCATCAGCTTATCATGCTCCTTGGGTACGGCTAGAAGTATATTGATGATTACTCCAAAGATTGATCCTGATCTGAAAATGGCTCGCCCATTGGATCAAACCTGAAGAAATAGGCTTGATGTTCTGGGTCACAATCACAGAACGTTGAACAGCCAATATGACAGAATGCTCAGGAATATTAATGCAATATGGTTGACTCCAAACATTTGTACTTGTAGATACCTTGAATTCTATGACCAATATAGAAGGTTGTTCAGATGAATAATGCATGATGCAAAATTGAAGTAGACAGGGTAACTAAACTTGCACATGCATAAACTGTAGATGAGATGCCGCCAATACAATGATGAGATAAGCTGAGGCCCAGTAATCTATTGAAGTCCTATGCCAGACTGGCATGGCTGCCTAGCTCTGGGGACTGAAACTAGCAGTCTGGGGAACAGATAGGCTGACTAGTAAGAGTTAGATGCGTCAGATTACAATCTGGCAAGAGGGCCTATCCACCCTATATAAAGTGCTCTCCTGATTAGAGATCGAGCAGAATATTCACCCTTGAAGATAGAGATTAAGGAATATCTACCACTGTATCACTACTAGCCAAAACTTAGTAGTCAGAAGTATCCAAGTAAAGCGTGTCACTGTTTACTTGCAGACCCGTGTGTTTTTCTCCTACAGACTGGAGTACTGCCAGGCTGTAGCCTCACCTAAGACCCAATTGGTAACTACAGACTGTTGCTATACAGTCCCCTATCAACACTCACATTATAAGGTCATTTAATAAACACAATTCCTCAGGATCCCAAAACATTGACAGACACCCTCCTGATGACGCAGAATTTCTTTAAAATTTCAAGGAAGAAAGGAGAGGTGGGAAAGAAAAAAATTCAAAGTGAAACATCACCGGATTACTACACTATGTGTTAATGGATTACTATTAAAGATGCTTGATTACAGTAGATTTTAGAAACACTAATAATAAAATAGATTGTAATATATAATTCTATTTTATTATTAGTGTTTTCTAAAATCTACTTTCATCAAGCATCTAAATTTTAGCTGTCCTAAAATGGAATAGGGTGATTTTTGAGAATGCCTATGATTACTAAAAGAATTAGCACAGATCCACTCTAAATCCTTTGACTTCCTTTTTGAGACACCCATAAATTATATTTATTTCAAATTAAACTCATTTATGATTTAAAATTTGGTTCTTGGATTTAAAAATCCCACAATTTTAGATTCCTTAATTTTTACATGTTGTCTATGATTTGTTAGCCATACAGAAACCTCAAATCATACATTAGAATCCTGCATTTCTGATTCATGTATCCCACATTTGTTTGCTGTGTTTTGTCTTTAGTTAGTTGAGTTATCTGCTCAAGGTATTTGAAATTTGCTAATTTAAATAAATCAAAAAAGTCAAATTAAATAGTTAATTTTATTAAATATTTTAATTTCACTCAGCTGAGTTGCCTGCAAAAGTGATGTGAAATTTGGACCAAGGATTTGACAATCCTGCATTTTTATGTTTAGGTTCTGAATTTAAATTACAATCATGCAATCCTAAACACTCATATGAGCTGGGTTGGAGCTCAGAACTACCCAGTCAGGAATATTCCTGACATAGAGTGTGAAATTCCTGGCTTTTTGACTTGACAATTCAGCCATCAATATTATTGATTAGAATTTGGAAAGATATTCAGAATAAATTGATGTTTGGCTTGGATACTGATGCACTGGCCAAATTTGGTGGCACTAAGGCCAAACCACTCCAAGAATTAGGAATGATCTTTCCTGACCCAAAATCAATGGACCAGTCTGCCTTAATCCAATCAAAATCAAGTATCCACCTTTGATCAATCCAGCGGTGTAGCGGCACAACCCTAAAATATCTAAGTGCTCCATTAGAGCTGAAAACTTGGATAATAATGCATTTTCTGGTGCTCATCCCAATTCTCATAACCACAATAGTGGTTAGTCTATGGTTTAACCCAGTTCTACCTACATTGACTGGGGTTGAATCCCCAAAACTCCTTGATATATTTTTCATGTGTTATTTTATTATACTCTGCAATGGAGTAGATCCCACCCATAGGACATGTGATGGATGGACTGGTTTTCAGGAAGAAAGCCACAATAGCAGCTTGACATTACAGCTGGCATCACACTCACCTTAGGATAAGATCAGGAGCAGAAATGATGCAATAACAATAACTCTGTAATGAAGCATTGGGCAAGATGCCTTTTGGGATAACACTATTCAGTAAAACCCCAATATTTAGGCCAGTCCAGCCCTAGGATTCTTGGGTCAACTGCTCATGAGATAACAATCCTATAAAAGGATATTTTTCTAACAATAATAAATATTGAACTCTTGCTCTCTTCAATTATACTCTTCCTTAAGGTTTATCTGTGTTTATAGATAGTAAGACTGTGTTTTGGTCTTCCTAGATAAGAAAAAGGTATTTTGAAGTTAGTAACTGTGTATTGACGTCCTTAGTCTTCAAACAAGGAACCAATACTTTATTCCCTACAAACAAACCAACCAAATCTCTTCTTAGTAAAGTTGAGATAGAGGTTGGCAGAAAGCCATAAATAACTGTGACAGATCCAGGAAATTCATGCTTACTTCCTCATTATCCCGGTCTGACTCTTTTACAGTTTGACAGGGAATCCTTTATGTAAGCTTCAATGAGCTTGGATTCCAGGCAAGCAATCTTGATGTTAAACTTGCTGCCATCTGGTGATCACTTCCACATTTTTTGCTTCCCATATTCTTAGCTGCAGACCATCTCTTTCATTCCATGGTAGTCTTATTTCAGTTAAAATCCAAAAACACAAAGCATAAAAAGATTGAGGGGAAAGCAACCATTCTCACACATAAGTATAATTTTTTATTAATTATTATCATGTTTCCATTATATACTAATTGGGGTACATTTGGCTGAAAACCCCTCTGGTTCCAGAATCACACCTGGATTCCTATCACATGGTTTATGACATAACAGCGTCATCCAATCCAGATCTTTACCAAAAAGATCTTCACACTCTTAACCTATAAGAATGTATCATAATACATTCCAGAATCACCTGATTCCTTCTGTGGAAATGTATTGCTTTGGCTTGAAGCATTCTGGACTTCTGGCGCCAAACCCCTGTGGAATATACATATTCCTGATTCAAGCTATCCTTGTTACAACTGGGAACCAGCTGATTAATCCTGAATGCATAGACATCATTGTCTACATTTAGCTGTTTTTTTTGCATCAAAAACCCATTAAAACGCTTTGAAACTCAAACCAGGCGCCACTGCAGCGCCCAGGAACTTTCCCAGGCGGCACCTTGGCGCTTTAAAAATCAATTAGGCAGTGCGGTGGCGCTTCTAACCTAATTAATTTGCCAAAACAGCGCTTTTAAACCACAATTTGGGGGTTTACTTTTGGCTAACCTTAACCAAACTTCTTGACATAGTCAAGGCAATTAAACAATATAATTAAATCCTCATTAATTATATTCCAAGCATAATTTAATTAACTTTCCCAGTTAATTAATCTGTTTGAAGACAACAAGTCTTTACTTGACACAATCAAGTCCATTTTGGCCCTATGATTAAATCCTCATCAATTATATTCCAGGGTATCAATTAATTGCTGTGAATTCAGAACCTAAAGGTAAAAATGTGGGATTGTCAAATTATTTTTGTGTGAACTCATCAACTTAATGGAGTAATTTTCATCCCAGAAAAACCTACTTTTTATATAAAAGGATGAAAAGTATTCCAGTAAGTTGATGAGTTCACGCAAAAAAATTTTGACAATCCCACATTTTTACCTTTAGGTTCTGAATCTAAAGTAATCTTACCAGTTAATAAATTATGTTTGAGACACCTAGCCTCATAATATGAATCATTCAGATTATTCATTACAGCCCTCAATTAATACAGCCTAATTGATTCCTGGGTATCAATTAACCTCCATGGTTAATTAGACGGGTTGAGACACCTAGTCTCATAATCTGAACCATTCAGATCATTCATTACGGCCCTCAATTAGTACAGCCTAATTGACTCCTGAGTATCATTAATACACTGGAAAGTCTCTCCAAGGCCAATCCTATTGTTTTGAATTTCAACCTATGAAGTTCATCACAATTCAACCTCTTGGTGAAACCACAGCCCAATGTGACTGTAGTACAGTCACAATAACCTTGCTCCCAATAGATGGGGTAAAAGAAAATAATGTTCCAATTAACAAATAATACCCGTAATAATTTCTGAAATGCAATAAACTGTAATGTTTAATTCAAAAGGAGAACAGAGAGTCAAAGGGACAACATTTTATTAAATACTGTCACAGGCCAGCCACCTGTGGAACAGGGAACCGTCAGCTTGCCCACCCAGGCACCCCCAAACCAGCCAAAGCACCACTGGTTTCAGAGTTCTAACCAATCACAGCCAGACCCCCAGGATAGCTAATCAGAGCTGGGGCCTCAGGTTAAGACCCCCAAAAAGCAATGAGGGCACCCAGTACCTATTATCAAATGGGATGATCATGCAGGCCCCAGCTCAAAGCCAACCTTTCTAAGAACAACCAAATTTAGATTTAGGAAGAGGCATTGGGCCTATTTTTAGCCCAAACACCCATCCTAAAGGCCTGATTGACCATCCTCAAGAAGAAAGAAGCCATGTGGATCTTAGTCCAGAAGATCTAAAGTTTGACCCTGATCCAAATTCCAAACCTTCAATATTCCAGTATAGACTCTTGGGGTCCCCAGCCCAGTGTTTTCTCCCCATTTACAAAACTTTTCCCATTTTACCACACTATGAATAAATAACTCTCTCCTGGTGATAGGTTGTGCTATCATAGAGAGAAATATCCTCTCAATTAGTATCACATAAATCACTTCTACCTAACAAATAAAAGGTACAGACTAAAAAGCTTTAGTCATCCCTCCCCAAGAAAGAAGATGAATAATCTCATCTTCTCAGCTGTACTCACAGCTTGCCTTGGGATTGGGGGCCATCAGTTCTCCTTTGATCAGACTGGAACCATGTCTGGTACCACTGAAAACATGTTCTACAAAGAACAAGCCACAACTAGCCTCTTACAACATGTCATCTTGGCCCCCATTGGTGTCCCCTAGATCCATCATATCCCTTATAGTATACACTTTAGGGGGCAGGAAGATATTTCACCAATTTCTTTTCTGTCAACAGATTTTCCATCAAATTTGATCCAACTAAAATTTTCTTCATATGTACTTTTTTAGCTTTATAATAAATCAAAAATTTAAATAAACTCTATTTAATAATAAAAGCTATGCTTTACACATATAATTATTTTCATTTTATTTTTTTGTATTTAAGAGGCTTAATTTTAATTTTTACTTTTTAAAAAACTAATTAAATTAAATTTCAATGTCAGATAATAAAATAAAAAAATATTAAAAGGGTTAAAGAATAATTTTTATAGGATATATTTTATTTATTTTGTATTTTTGATTTTTATTGTTGCAAAGTTAAATATTTTACAGTAGTTTTAAAATCTATGGCGACAAGCAAAATGAACTCAGATTTAAATGAAATGAATTCAGATTTAAGCAAAATTGAAATGAACCCAAATCTATTGTAAATCAATATAAATTCATTTATTTTTAATTTCATTTAAATCTGAGTTCATTTTGTTTAAATCTGGATTGTTTTTGCTTGTTGCCATAGCTTTTAAAACTACTGTACATATGAAGAAAATTTTAGTTGGGTCAAATTTGACAGAAAATCTGCTGACAGAAAAAAATTAACAGAATATCTTCCTGCCCAACTTTAGTGTACTACATTCTCATCTACTTTGGCAGTAACTTTGGACACTACAATTCCTTTGCCAAGGTTGTTCATTGGATGATGATCATTTACCCCATTGTAACTGGCCTCACCAGATTCAAGTTTGCTAACCTGCTCTCCTACCTGACCCAAGTAATTCCTCATATGTTGGTGGTTTACATATCTCAGTAGTTCAATAAAACCATAAATATTTCCAAACAGAAAATTTTAAGTTTTTGGTCAAAAAATCTTGATGAAAATGAAACTCCTGGCAGCTTATATACCTTTACAGCTCCTATTGAGCTGCAGCGTCAATTTAGCAGTGTTAATAGCCTCCACACTGCTGCTGCAACCCCTGAGCCCAAAATTGAGGGAATCATTGAACCAATTTTCTAAATCATTTATTTGCAAAGCTCTGTTTAATTTTGTCAAATTGCTGCTTTTATTATTTTTGCCCTAGCTTTTCTTGGTTGTTTCCTTTGATGCCTTTACTTGGAGTTTACCGTTTGCAAACTTTGACATTAAGAACTGTTTTTTGCTAAAGTTTTTTAGCATCTGGGTTTTAATCCCCCATTTTATCTACACTTCAGAATTCCAGCAAGCCTCCACAACTACAATTTTATTTTCAGTTGGGTGGGTTTTTAATTTAGGATGACTTGATTCCACTTATCTTCACAGCCTTTTAAACTGCTGTAACTGTTGCAAAAAACACAGTTACAACAGCTGGTTTATATATTATTTTAGGCTTACTTAAATTCCAAATTCAACTAATTCTTTAATTTGAAAACCATATATTGATAGGTGCAAATTAGGCTTCCATCATAATACAGTAGTTTTCAAACCTAGTGAGATAAACAAAAAAACTTGGTCTAAAAACAAAATTGAAAATCAAGGAATTTATATTAAATTACAATAGATTTGGATCCACTTTGATTTTGCTTTTGAACTGTGTTGTTTTCATTTTTAGACTGAAATTTTTTGTTTATCTCAACAGGTTTGAAAATTACTGTATTGCTTTTACCTGTTGATCAAAGAATTTCAATAAATTCACTTTTTATTCATATGTGAAATTATTTGAGTGACTAGTTTACTATTTTAAATGCATTACAATTAAGTATTTGTAGATTCATGTAACCTTTTTGTAATGGGTTCAATTTATCTAGTGATGAAATTCTAGAATGATGTGACAAAATTTGGGGAGATACTGACATCAACTTTCAACCAAGATACTCAAGTGCATTGCCTGATATTATTTTGCAGTTAATAAAGCCAAAAGTATAAATATATGGGTCATTATTTTAGGAATTAGGCCATTTTCTAATACACATGCTGCTCAAGTTGCAGCATAACACAGTTCAATTTTGAAAAAATCAAATTACAAATGTTTATATTTAAAACAGTAATAACTCAACACATATTTAATATTTTTTCACACTGTAAGCTATCAAAATGAAACTAAGAATCCTATCTTTCTATTTTAGTTAAAATATCAATATGTATATTACACTGAATATTAAAGCAAAAGCACTTTAAAAGAGCATGTGTCAGACTTATTATATTATTTTGATAATGAAATAAAATAGATTGATTTAAGCTAAAATGTTAATTTTTATTAAACAAAATATACTTTTTATTTAAAAAATTAAATATAAGATTTAGAGCTTTATTTTTGCATTTTTATTTTATTTAAAAAGCTCAATTATTTAGGATTTTATGGCAGTTTGAAGTTAGGATGTTTTTATCACTGTTTAGATTAATTTTAAGGTTCAAGTGAGCTTTGAACCTCAAATTAAGCATACTTTACTAGAATTCTTTAATATTTTATCATTTTAAAAATATGTGGAAGAGTTACAGTTAACTGAATACATCATTTTAATTGATTTGCATTGATTATAAAGAGGATATGATGTAATAATGATGCTTAGCTGCTTCACATGAATCACTTGTGCATAAAAACTGGGTATTTAATTAATTATACAAACATAAATTCAAGTTCAAAATATAGTAAAAGCTATCACACCATTTTTTTCAGAATGGTGCCATTTAGCTTGGTCTATAAAAACTAAAGCACTACAGAGCTTCTAATCCAAAAGACCCCATTCAAAGGCCACACTCTGATCAGGACTACTCCATCATTAAGGCACATTTAAGAGATCTGACCTTATTACAGATTCAAAATACTACCATGTCTTCAGTTAAATTTACTTCTGCCATGTTACCCTTTTTTTCCCTTGGGAGCTTCAACAAAAAGAGAAAGAATTGTAATGTTAAAAAAGGCATTCCTCTTTATTGCTGGTAATGATCTTGATACTTTCATCAAGCACTTCCTTACTCAAACTGAATTTGGGAAAGCTCAGTTCCTGACAACTATTAAAAATCAATAAAGCAATGAGTTTATTGAAAACTTAAAGGATCTCCTGAAATCTTCTCCCCAAAAGCATCTCCCAGCTTTTCAATCTCTGGTTACTTCCAGCTACCCTTTAAAAGAGCTTAATGATATGGGGTTTAATATAACCAAAAGTGAGTTTGAATACTTAAGAAAAATAAATAAAAATAAAAATGTAAGTTTAAACAAAAAAAGCCAAAAAAATAAGAACTATTCATCAAAAAAAGAAATAATTAAAAATAATTAAAAAGTGCTGGAAAATTCTTTTGAAACAAGCCAGTTTACAAAAAAAGTGCCTGAAAAAATGTATAAAGATATTGAAAAAGAAATGAGTGAATACTCAACTGCAATAAAATACTCTCTTAAAAAAGAAATATATGAGAATATGAAAATAAAAAATGAAATTTCAGTTTCAATTTCTACTTGCAATAAATTAATCCCTAAAAATATGATAAAAGGTAAAAAAAACTGATATGTGCAATATTTGTAATTTAAAAAATTCACTAAGAAAAAAGAAGGAATAATGTGAAAGTAAAAACTTACCATTGCCAGAATCTATAGATAATGGCTTAAAGACTATTAAGCAGCACCAAGACTTTTATATTCATCAAAATAGGGAATATAAAAAAGATATTAACAAATTAGATGATGAGTCTTGTGTTATAGTTATAGATTACTGTAAATTCAGAACCTAAACATAAAAAACGCAGGATTTTCAAATCCTTGGTCCAAATTTTGAATCACTTTTGCAGGATAGCCCTTTTTTAATTAAATTGAATTCTTTGAATTATTAATTGGATTTTTAAAATGCGGGAACTCATAGACACTTTGCAAAGTTCAAGTTGAACTGCATATCTCCAATGGACAAAATGAATTAACTGGAATCAGATTTGAAGTGTTCAATTTCATCAATCATTTAATTTAAGTTTACTATGTTTTTTGAAATTGCGGGATTGTCAAATCCAAGAACCAAATTTCAAATCACTTTTGAATGCCACTAGTAAACTCAGATATTAATTGCAGGAACTGGAATCCAAATTGAATGTAAAGTAAGAAACTAGGACAAATCAACCCAAATCAAGAAGCTCCACTCTGGATAAAATCAAATGGAAAATACAATCTCAACAACCATGTTATGACATGAAATTAAGTGAAATTTAAAATTATTTAAACTGGAAATGATGCAATATTCTGCACTCTAAATCACTAATATAGCGACCATAAACCCATATAATGATTTATGAGCTACTCTCCTGATGACGCAGAAATTTTTTAAAAGTTTTTTGGCCCCTGGCATAGCCAAGGGGCCAAAAAAACTTCTTTTTGGGAAAGAAAGGAGATGTGGGAAAGACAAACCATCAGTTTACTATACTATGTGTTAATGTATTGCTATCAAGGATACTTGATTACAGTATAATTTAGAAAACATTAATCATCCAATAGAATTATATATTGCAATCTATTTTTATCAAGTTAATTTTTCCTTGATGTGCCAATAGTTCATTTGCTATAATAATGTGCTTATGTTTAATTGGATAGTTTCATCTCCAGTTGCCTTGGCAATAGAAAATCAAGCTGCCTCTGCAACCACCTTTGGTCTCAGGGAGGCGGCTTGATTTCCTATCACCAAGGCAACTGGAGGTGAAACCATCCAATTAAATGCAAACACCTTATCAACAGCAAATGAACTATCAACACACCAAGGAAAAGGCAACATGGAAAAAACAGATTGTAATATATAATTCTATTTTATTATTAGCATTTTTTAAAATCTACTGTAATCAAGCATCTAAATTTTAGCCGTCCTAAAATGAAATAGGGTGATTTTTGAGAATGCCTATGATTCCTAAAAGAATTAGCACAAATCCACTCTAGATCCTTTGACTTCCTTTTTGAGACACCCATAAATTATATTTATTTCAAATTCAACTCATTTTTGATTTGAAATCTGGTTCTTGGATTTGACAATCCCAAAATTTCAGATTCATTAAGTTTTCCATGATGTCTATAATTCGTTTGAAATACAGGAAATCTCAAATTGTACATTAGAATCCTGTATTTCTGATTCATGTATCCTGCATTTGTTTGCTGAGTTTTGTCTTTTGTTAGTTAAGTTATCTACTCAAGAGATATAAAATTTGCCAATTTAAATAAATCAAAAAAGTCAAATTAAATGTTTGATTTTATTAAATATTTTATTTTTCACTCAGCTGAGTTGCCTTCAAAAGTGATTTGAAATTTGGACCAAGGATTTGACAATCCCACATTTTTATGTTTAGGTTCTGAATTTACAGTATAAAAAAAACTTAAAGGTTGGAAGTGGTCCAATTGAGACCAATAATTGCTTTTATTCAAAAAAACCTATCTCTTTATTGGGGTTTGTATTAGTATTTAAAGAAAACAATAAAGTTAAACATGAATACCATGATTTTTTATCTAAAATATTGTCTCATGATTCTTTGTTTTCAGGTGAATGTCTAATAAGTCTTCTTAAATCAGATAAGTTTAAAAAATAAAAAATATCAAAGTATGGACTGATAATGAAAACCTTTTTAGATCCTATGAATTTTTATATTACTTATTTAAAGATGCAACTAAATATATTAAGGGTTCTATAAAATATAATTGTTTTGTTGAATGTCATGGAAAAAGCATTGTTGATGGTCACTTTGGTGTAATATCAAAAATGTTAACAGAAAAAGAAAATGATCTTTATATTAACAATATTAATGATCTTAAAAATATTTTTGAGCAAGAAGAAAAAAGAAAAGAATTATATAAATCAGTGCTATCAGGCTCAAATGTTTCTCAAAAGTCATTCTTTTATATTTATGAGAGAAAAGTTAGGCCTATAAGGAGAGAGTTTAAAGTTAAAAATCTGTGCATTAATCTTTTATATTTGATGAAAGATAGGAAGTTGTATACTTCACCTTTAACATTTTAAAGTTTCTCAGAATATTCTGAGATTACTTATCATTTGAAATTATGTGATGATACCAGAGAAACAAAAATATCAGAAGATACTAGTGATGTATTGGGGAAAGTTCATGAAGTAGGGTAACTTACTAGAGGGTGTATTTTAAATAGAGTTATTAGTCTTTCAAAAACAACAACCTTTTTTTCTGAAACAAACTAAGAATATTTATGATGAGCCAAAGATAGGGTAACAGCATTTATAGCTTTGGGGCTGCTATTACTCTCCCATGCAACTCATAATAAATATTTTTGGTTTGTAGTTTGTAGTAGCACTTAAGATATTTCCAGCAATATTATAAGGTGCAATTTTCAATTCTAAAATTGATAAATTATTTTTAAAAAAAAATATCTAAGCCCAAGGTCAATTAAGATTTGACATTGATTGTATTACAACCTTTCTGAATAATTTGAATATGAATAATGTAATTAAGTTATAAAATAATCAGTCCAGTGCTTAGGCATAACAAGAAAAATAATGACCCATATTTTTTAAGGAGTTTATTACTTTTACTAACATTCTTTGAGTATTAAGGATACTTTTTAAGCCTTATTTTTATATTAGACTAAATAAAACCCCTCTTTTCTAGTATTTATTTTGCTTTTAAAAAAGTTAATAAATCTAAAGCTAATTTATAGTTTATGGTGAATTGAAGCACATCAGGCTGCAAAATTTGGGTTTACCTTTCACTTTAAGATCAGAGACTCACAGAAACTTTTGTGCTGGGTGTACTATCAAAACGGTGTCTACTGAAAGCCCTTTACCTGGGATCAGCCAAGTTTCTTCAAGTCTATATATTAATGCAACTGACCTTGAGGAAGGCAATGCTGTAAACTCAGCCATTCAAACCATTTTATTACATTATCAATGGGTATTGGTTTTTATTTGCCACAAAAGTTCTCAAGTTTTTTAGATTGTCCAATTGATTGTTTCCCATTTTCCCAAGAAGATAATTGATACATTTTTTGAGTATTCTTGTTTGTGAATACCCTCTGCTATAATCCTTATCCCTGCGGCATTTTATCTAAATATATCTTTTATGCTTTGGGAATATTCATTTGACATATGTTCTACTATAAAAAGCATCATTTTTCAATCCATGTTTTAGCCCTTTAAGACAACTATTTCCTTTTCCATCTTTAGGGAAACGTTCAAGAGCTTTTAATACTAGTCTTCTCTATAAGAGTTCAAGGTATTTACCGCTATCTGCTCATTCGCTAATCCAACCTTAGTTGCTGCTTGTATGTGATCTCCATCCCACAGGATTATCCTGCAATTTTGACCAAGAAGGATCCCAACATAACAAGAGGAATCATTATCTGCTCTCAATTTTTTAACTTTTGGTGTCATCCTATGGTTATAAATTACAGTATAATCACAATAAAATAAACTACTCTGATTTCTACATGCTTGCACAACTTGTGTAATGTATAATGTTTGTCATTACTAGCTTTAAAGCTGCAGATAGATATGCTCTAATTGCAAGCTACTTAAAGAGGACGATTACCTTCCTTCTGCAAGTAACAAATAGTTTGTTACATATTGTGAACTACAAATGCCACATGCCTTCTATAGGATGAGCGATTCAAACGAGCTGAGCTGTAAGGGGAAATCCAAATTGGGACTTGAGTTGAGACAAAAGGTTAAAGTGAAGTGCAACCGACCTCGCTTTTTGCGGCAATAATTACATTTTGAGAACATAAACTTAGTGAACTTAAAGAAATGTTTATTTTTAACCCCATGAATGTATATGTAGGCTAAAGCTAGAAAAACGGCTTAAACGCCAATCTATCAATTGGATCCTGATATAGCATTAAGAATATCTGGTTTGATTGAAAATAATCAATCCCTAATCATTATGAAATGATTGACTCCGTAAACAATATATCAGAGAAAAAGGTTTGCATATTTGAATTATGATATTACCAATATCAAGGTTTAATTGACTGTTTTCTTGATCCCATAAATCTTTTCATGATGAACAGCAAACGAAAGTTCTGTATCAGAGAAACAAACTTTCCAGATAAGTTAGAAGTTGTCATTAATAAGTTAAACTTTCAAGAAAACATAAATATATGTTAAAAATTAAATAGATTCTGGTAAAAGTCTTTAGAAGCCAAATAAACGAATTGGAAAGTAAATATCTTAGAAATAGGCTTAGTATATGAAGTTTTTTTAAAGAAAAAAATGTTACCAAATTTAATTTTAAAAACTAACCTGTAACTTTTTTTAAAGGATCGATGCCAGTAACGTCATTAAGAACTTCTTCCTTTCCTGAAAGATGAGCAGCTGATTTGTGAAGCAGCTGATTAACGTTTTGCATCAATTTGAAAATTGTCAGTGTTTGAGATTGCTCAGAACTTGGATTTGAGTCCAATAGATCTCCCGAAGACTAAAGCTAGGGTTAAGCATTTCCAGTACAAGGGCTTAAATACGATTATAAATTTTTAATGCCTGTTATCAATCTTTTATAGGAAATAAATCTAGTCGAGGTACGAAATACATAAGGGTTTAGATACACATTAAAAAATAATTCGGTAACTTAATACTAGATCGAGAGTTTGCTATTTTTAGCGGTAAAACTACAAGGGCAGTTGACATATATTCTGTACTTGCGAAGGTCCAGGACCGTGGTGAATTATAAATTATAAAAAGAAAATATTTTTACCTCAATCATATTCCCCTCTTTATCAATCAATAAAAGTCCTGAGCATCCTGAAGATGATGTCAGTTTGTTAAAAGTTGAATCCATCAGAAATAAACGATCTCTTTCCACAATCTAAAGCTACATGTTTTTGTTAATGAGGTTTTTTAAGTACAAGAACTTTAGCATCTATATTACTTCATAATTAGACTAAGATTTCATATCATCAAGCAAAATTTAGTTCAACAATAAAAAAGTGAAGTGGGCTCAATATTCGCTGTTTAAGCATCGCTTTTATTAAAACGAATTCAATAAAGTTTTCAAAGCAAAAAATACATTAAAATAAAATGAGAAAAATGTGGCGAAAGGGCTCTGGATAAAACATTACTAAATTTGGTAAAGAAAATTTCTGGAGCTTGCATGCAGTTGACTAAAATCAGAATTTCAACATTGATCACTTTTTAATGAATTATGATATTTCGATAAAAGTACAAAATAAAGAGTAGCAAGGATCACAATGTTGACGGTTTGGTGTCAATTGGGCTGCTTCAACTTGGCTCCAGCAGGTTCTGGTTCTAGCTAACCTTTCAAAGAGTTATTTTATACTATTCAAATATGAGAAACCGTTGCTTTGGCTACACTGGCCCAAATTGTGAGCCAGCCAGGGCTGTGCCTAGGGCTGCTTCAGCCAAGCCCCAGGCAGCCATGGACAGTTTCTGGCTCTAGGTCATTCCTGTCAAACATTTCTAAAATCTTCAAATATATTATAATTCCGTTTTAGCTATAGCGGCTAAAAGCCGGAAGCCAGCCAGGGCTGAGCCAAAGCATCCCTACTAGGGAAGGGACGGAAACAGCAATTGTGCAAACAAAGTGTCACAAAACCATTTTTTTTGGATGTTTTGGATTGGTTCACAAAACAATCCATGTGATTTTGTGTCACAACTTTTGGAGTAGGTCCCTATTTGTGCCTCACTCCATTGTATAGATCACAAAATATAAAAGGAAGGTGGTGTGACATAACCGTCAATTAACTGGATTTCAGTTAATTGAACCCCCTGAAATCCCCGCTTTTCGGTTATGCACCAGCCTCATGGCTAACCCCCTCAACTTCCCCAAACCCCCATATTTTAACTGTTGGCGAATACTATATATTCGACCAAATAATCAATATTCAAACACAAGTAAATCCATATATCCTGAAAAGCTTTTTTTTAATTGATTTGTGTGAAATCCAAGATTCTCTTCGAATTCCACATCCAGACATCAACACAAGGAAGAACATTACCTCTGTCTTTCAAACCTATACGACTTGTAAAAGAGCACATTTGCTGTGTAATCTTACATTGGTGATCCTGTCAGGGAAGACTTCAAAATGTCTTCCAATAACCCACCTAGAGATGCTGCAAGCTCTCAATTCAATCCCCTGGACCCGTTGAAGGCCATCACCGCCCAGGATATCCCTTTCTTTGATGGAACCGACTTACCTACTTGGCTTAACCGCTTTGAACTCTATTGTAAGAAGCATAGGGTTAAGCAAGCAGACCACTTTGAGGAAGTACAGTACTTCTTAGAGGGAAGAGCTGCTAATTGCATAGCTCACTGATAGGCAACTATACATGGGAAGACTGGAAATCGGCTGCGTTCAAGAGTTTTGGAGGCAGCATTGAAACAGTTATTGCTAAACTAAAGGAAGTAGATCAAAAAACTACAAGACAACAGAGGAGTTTATTGAGAAAGTAAACACTCTTCTCAGCCAATACCCGGACTTAGTCTATGGTAGCTACAACACAGTGGAAGGGAAACACGCCCGATAGACCTTTTTGGAGAACCAAGGGTTAGACTGGGTCTGCAAAACACTTACCTCAGAATACTACCAGTTTTTTGAATCTCATGCTCCTAGCAACGTAGAGGAAGCATATGTTCTAATCTGTCGCCTTGGGAAGTTTAAGGCTAGAGGCCAGCTTTTGCACCCTCACATTGCCACAAAACCCAAGGAGAAGCTTAAGGCTATCATGCCACTGCCAGATGATCTATCTGAAAACATGAAGAAGTTAGCGCAGGGAATGGCTACACTTACCACATATATGACTAGTGGTGAGCAGGCAAAGTCAAACCTCTACTGCCACAACTGCAAGAAACAAGACCATCTAACAGGCACCTGTAAAGGACCCTGCAATAGATGTAGAGCCAACAGACATGGTTATGTACATTGTCCAAACAACCGCCAGAACAAGCCAAAGACACCAGCAGCTGAACCTAAGCAGAACCGGAAGCAGGCCCCCAAACTTAAGAAGACAGAGCCTAGCGCGGCCAAGGATGAGTCCTACCTGGTGGAGAGTATGGCGGCAGTAAGAGCAAATGTGGCCCAGAAGCACAGACTCAGCCACATTGTCTATCCTTATAATACACCTGAGAAGCAAAAAGGGGCTGAGGCAACCAAGCTTCAACAGCCTACCCCTGATGCTCACTTACCCAATCAGGCGCCCCCAGTAGACCCTGAGACAGAACAGGCCAATAACACTCAGTAAGCACAACAGACTGACCATGAGACTCAACAGTCAGAACCTTTTGGAATTCCAATGGATGAAGAAGATGGCACTTACCCTGTTGAACCCACTATTGAGGTTGCAAAGGGGACCTCCTCCAAAACTACCCTAAAGAAACCAAAGGTTAAATTGCCAGTATTACCTCAAGTAAAGTCCCCTAAGCTGAATGTGCTGAAGATCCTTGCGGACACCCAGGTTCCAATGTCCCTATATAATTTGGCAGAAATAGCGCCCAGTGTTAGAGCTCAGATGGTATGTTACCTTGGGGCCACCAGAGTCAGAGATCCAGAGGAGCAGTTTGCGGTCATGGAAGAGAAGCCACAAGAGGCCCAGGAAGTGGTCAACGTTGTCAGCAAGGGAGCACCACGTATTGAACGGGAGATAGAAGGCCACCCCACATCTATCATTCTGGACAGAGGATCTACGTCCAACATTATATCTGAGTCTTTCTTAAGATCACTAGGAGTTCAGGAATATAGTAGAGTTAAAGAGAAATTTACCTTTGCAAATGGCAAGACCAAAGAGTGCCTGGGAACTGTGTGCAACCTCACTGTTGAAATATGTGGTGTCTGTGTGTTAATCTCTGTGGCCATCTTTGCGCTTATCAGGTATAACCTTCTTCTGGGACGTCATGCCCTAAGTGGCTTTGGAGTCACTATATCCTTCTGTTGCCACAATTGGTTTATTGAGCGCAACAACAATCTAGTTCCTATAGAGGTCAGCTACTCAAAGTTAAAAGAAGATGGGGGGAGTCCTTCCTTACCATTGCTGAGTCTGTGGAACAGAACAAAGGACTGACTGCCAGTCAGAAGGGGAAACTTTCCGCCTTCATGAGCAAGTTCAAGGACCTCTTTTGCAACGAGGATGATCCTCTACCACCAGCAAACCTAGAGAAGCACGTTATAGACACAAGAACAGCTAAACCTATCCGTAAGGCACCTTACCGTCTGGTTAATAAGTATGAGAACTATGTTGAGCAGGAGATTGACCGCCTGTTGTCCAAGGGCATCATTGAGCCGTTCACATCACCCTGGTATTTGCCAGTAGTCATTGTGTCTAAGAAGAATGGAAAGTTACGTATGTGTGTTAATTACATACCTTTAAACTCATTCACTAAGGCTGATAACTATCCCTTGCCTCTTATCAGTGATATCTTGGCATCATACGCTGGCTGCAAGTACTTCACCAACATAGACTTGTTCTTGAGGTACCACCAGTTAGAAATGGAGCCCGCAAGCATCAGCAAGACGGCCTTTGTCACTAAGTAGGGTCAATATCAGTATAAGTGCATGCTGTTTGGACTCTGTGGAGCCCCACGTACCTTTCAGCGCGCTATGAACTCTATCTTTGCCAATCTCCTGTACAAGAAGGTGACTGTCTACCTAGATAACATAAGAGTGTTTAGTGCTACTTTTGAAGAGCATCTGGATACACTTACCAAAGTCTTTGGTTGCATACAGAAAGCCCAGCTATCAGTCAATGAATCCAAACTGTTGCTTTGTCAGACCAAACTTCACATACTAGGACATGTAGTGGACAAAAAAGGGGTACACCCTGATACTGACAAGGTGTTAGCAATCTCACAGTGGCCTTTAACTACCAACTTTGCCCGCTTGCAGTTCTTCCTGGGTACCGTTGGGTACTATTCACGCTTTATACAGAACTATAGCAACATTGCTAGACCTCTGTTTAAGTTAATTCATAAGAGGGCAGAGTTTACCTGGACCCCTGAACAAGAGGTTGCTTTTCAGACATTGAAAGAGTGCCTCATGAAGGAGCCTGTCCTGATTCACCTGAACTTCCAAGAGAAGTTCTCACTCTTCACTGATGCCTCAGAAGAAGCAACAGGGGGAGTCCTTGAACAAGAATGCAAAGGTCTGTTCAAACCCGTTGAGTACACCAGCAAGCTGTTCAGTGGCTCAGAGCTACGTTACAGCATCTACAACAAAGACGTGTTAGCTGTAATTAGAGAGTTGCGCAAGTTTAAGTACTATATACTAGGAAATTGGATCACCTTGTACACTGACAACCTGGTGTTGTCCTTCATCCTGAGCAAACAACAAGAGAATGGCAGACATTTACGCTAGGTGATGAAGATGTCTGAGTATCTCATGGACATAAAACATAAACCTGGGAAGAAGAATGTTGTTGCCAATGGCCTCTCACAACAAGGAGTCCACAAGTCATACCTAGTGGAAGTGTTAGCAGAAAGTTATGAGCCCAAACTATATGCAGTATACTGTATGCTTACCACAGGGGAAATGAACGCGGAATTACCTGTGCTCAAGGAGAGCAGATATTACGTGATCCTAGGGGAATCACTGTACAAAAGCATGCACGGACAAATTGTGAAGGTCCCCAAGATAGAAGAGCGCCAGTTGATACTCTGCAAAATCCACAAAGGAACAGGACATTATGGAGTCCTTACCACAGAAGACAATTTACGCGAGAAGTATTGGTGGCCCAACTACTTTGAAGACATCAGAACCTACATCAAGAGCTGCCATCCTTGCCAGATTTTTGAGAAGAAACATCCAGTAGCCAAACCTATAAACCCTATAACTGTGAGCGGATTATTTGAAATGTGGGGCATTGACTACATTGGACCTATAACAGAGAGCGTTATTAAGAACAAATACATTATTGTTGCAAGAGAGTACTTTACCAAATGGCCTGTAGCCAGAGCAACCCAGGAGCACAACACAGAGACCACAGCTAAATTTCTGTATGAAGATATCTTTACCGTGTATGGACCTCCTACAGCCCTGCTAAGTGATCAAGGAAATCATTTCCAAAACAAGTTGGTAGACAAGTTTTACAAGATGATTAGTACAAAGCACAAACTTACCACCACATACAACCCACAATGCAACAGACTGACAGAACGCTTCAATCAAACCCTGATCTAGAGCTTGGAAAAGATCACAACAGAAGACGCAACACATTGGGATGTCCACTTACCTGCGGCTTTATGGAAATAATGCTCTTGAGTTCAAGCAACAACAAAGTTTAAGCCATACAAACCACTTTATGGTGTTCCTATAAAAAGCTTGGACGTTAATAACATAAACTCTGACAAACTTACCATGGCAGAAGCCTGCAATTGAGCAAAGTTTCAAGTCTTAGAGGCAGCTGAAAAGCTGAGAGCAAAAGCGCGTGCGGCGCCTACCGTTGATAAAATAACTATTGGTACAGAAGTATTAGTTTTCAAGAATTTAGTATCTCAATCACTGAGCAAGGAATTCCTCCCAAAGTGGTCTGGGCCGTACAAGGTGATTGGTCACGCCACGTCCAACAACTACTATTTGATTGATCAACAAGGTCAGCCACTCAATTTTGTCATCAATGGCAATCAGATGAAGGTATTTCACCAAGCCAATGAATGAAGGGGAAAAGTGTGACATAACCATCAATTAACTGGATTTAGTTAATTGAACCCCCTGAAATACCTGCTTTTTGGTTACACACCAGCCTCATGGCTAACCCCCTCAACTTCCCCAAACCCCCATATTTTAACTGTTGGCAAATACTATATATTTGACCAAAATATTCAATATTCAAACACAAGTAAATTCATATATCCCAATAACTGTTTTTCAGTTGCTTCGAGCAAATCTCAGATTTTGCATTGTATTTGCCATCCAGACAATAACAAGTGAAAGAACATTACCTCTGTCTTTTGAACCTACACAACTTGTAAAAGAGCACATTTGCTGTGTAATATTACAGTGGTTTTCATGGATGAAACAGATGATTTCATTTTGTGAAGGGGCACAGGATGTAAAATCAGAATGGTTCTCAAGGGTGAAACAGATGGTGTCATTTTATGCAAGGCACAGGATGTAAAATTAGAGGAAGTTCAGTTGTGGGACTTAATTTTTTAAATTGAATTTATTAAAGCTTTACCTACCATTACCTCACAATGATAGATTTGATTGTACCACAGTTTGATTTAGATAATTATACTAAAACACCAATCAAAATATTTATAAATATCTACTTCAATTTAAAGAAATAGCTTGCATACTTATGATTGGCCATAATACAAAACCACATGAGATTGTGCTTGGTTGCATCACAATTCATGCAGATTTGTTCTGTGATTTTTGGAGAAGGGCACAAAATGTGGCAGTTGAAATTGTTTACTGCTCCCTAAGAACACAAAACCAATCTGCATGAATTGTGATGTGACATGAAGGTCACAAAATGAATTGTGCTCAACTAGGGCTGCATCAGATTTTGGATGGGTGGCTCCTTTTAAGAAAAGAAGCACCTGTCCAAAATCTGGAAATGATTACAAGAGAATCTTCTCAAAGAAGATTCTCTTGTAATTGTTTCCTTCTACACCCTCAGAAGAGTGTTCAATTTTGGATTTTTTAAAATAAAAAAAATATTTTTTTTACTTTTCTCTTTTAAAAATTTAAAGCTTAAATTTGAAATTCAAAAGAGATTTAAAAAATAAGTTTATTATACTTTTTAATTAAATAAATTGAAATCCGGAAAGCAAAAAGCCTTCCACCACCTTCTATTTTTTAGGTGATTTTGGATTCCCCCAGCGTAGGGGAATCCAAAAGAAGGTTACAGGGAAGGGTGGACGGGATGATTACAGCAAATGCTGTAATTGTTCCTTTTTGGTCCGCCCCAACCCTATGCTCAACTGACAAAGTCACAAAACCAATTGTGCCAATCAAAGCTTGGTCAAAAAAACAATTGTGTAGATTTTGGTGCCTGTCCCAACCCTAATCCCTAGCTGGGCCAAAGCATCCTTGGGTGTAGGGCTGTGGTAGATTAAAAATGTGCTGATTACAGCAAATGCTGTAATCAGCGCATCCAAGCCGTAGAGGTTTTGGATTCCCCTTACCTAGAGGAATCCCAAATTTTAAAAAAAAGTCATCTATGGCTTTCTGTTTTCCAGATGTATAGTTTATATATATATTCAATAAAAAATTATTTTTAAACAAAGGTTGAGTTTAAAATGTTATATTTTTTATTTTTAATCTGAAAGAGAAAAAATATCATTTTTATTTAAATAAAAATCCGCAGAAGCACATCTATCTGTTGATGTGTACAGAAAAAATTCAGGAAAAATTGTAGCCAGTACAACTTTCTGGAATTGTTTCCTGATCTTAAACAACTGGATGCTTTTTTATAAAGAAGCCACTGTTTAAAATCTGCCACAGCCCTACTTGGGTGGCAGTCAGGATTGCTTGCGGCCAAATTGGGGTGCTGGTTGGTTTGCTGCATTGGTAATTTGATTCATTAAGAATTGAATTACCAAACACCAAGCCAGTCAATCAGATGACACCCAGCCACCTCCCCATTTTTGGGTGGGTGGCAGGGGCCCTATAATTTGATTTTAAATATAAAAGCGCGGTTTTAAAAGCGTGTTTTTAAAAGGCTTGAGTTTATACCTGAGCCTTTTTTGCCATTTTTTGAATTTTGATGATAAAAAACCTTTAAAAAGGTTATATTTTAAATGTAATTTTTAATTTTAAATCCAATGCAGGTAATTTCAAATATCAATTACTAGTGAAAATTTTATATATTGAAATATATATAGATCTAAAAAACATAATAATTTTTAAACTTTTTCAAATAAACATAAGTTTTATTTATAGCTTATAAAAAATACTTTATAATTTATAAAATAAATATAAGAAATTTTTTGATTAAAATAAAAAGAAAAATTCTAGTATCAGGAAATCCTGGTCTATCAGGGTTGACTGAACCATATTTTCATCACTAGGGCCAACAATAGACGGGCCACTGCCAGATGAAAGACATCTATTCCGGATTACAGAAAAAATATATTAAGCTAGTTATAGTTTGCAATTCAGAAGATGTCTGAGACATTCCGGGTCACAGGTCATTGGTCAATCCAGAAGCTTCTATAATTAAGTGCTAGCCATTTGGAATTCCAAAAAAGACGCACTTCCGCCAGATAGAATAAAGACAGGATATTATGACATCCTGTTTCACCTAGAAATGGGACAGAGGACTGCCTGTGCACAGTGTGCATTAGACCAAGCACAAGACGGGACCCTGCCCAATGGATGTCAATTTAGTTGGTCCCAACTAAGTCAAGGGATATCCAGGCTGAAGAGGAGAAATTAGTAGCCTAGGATATTACCTCATTCTAAAACCACTAGTTGGATTTAGAATTAAACTCTGGGGGTTGAAACTAGTAGCTTGGGGATGATAGGCTAGCTAGTAAGAGTTATCTGCAGCTAGGCGCTAGTCTGGCTGCCACTTTTTATGCTATAAAAAGCCCTTCTGATATCACTTGGAAGGCAGACAAATAATAATCATAAGCATTACTACTAATTGAATAGTAGTAGTATCAATTACCAATAAGAGCATATTATTGATACTTCTAGAATCCTGCCAAACCACCTCTGCCTAAAGCTGCTGGTGTTGCGTCCCTTGACCAAAGGACTTTCCCTTTACTTGGCTCCAGAAACAACAGAGCCCCGTCAGTTGCTGTATTAATCACCACACCATTTGGAAGCACATCTGTCTCCATACAGATTCACCTTTATTGTAAATTCAGAACCTAAAAATAAAAATGAAGGGTTTTCAAATCCTTGATCCAAATTTCAAATCACATTTGCAGGCAACTCAGCTAAGTGAAAAATAAAATATCCAATAAAGCAACCATTTAATTTGACTTTTTTGATTTATTTAAATTGGCAAATTTTGAATCCCTTGAGCAAATAACTCAACCAACTAAAGACAAAACACAACAAACAAATGAAGAATACATGAATTAGAAATGCAGGATTCTAATGTACAATTATATATTTCCTGTAAGTAGAAAAAAATCATAAAAAACATGAATTTATTAAAAAATATGAAATTGCAGGATTGTCATGGCTCATACCAGAGTCCATCTGGACTCCCACAGGGGAGGCGGGCCAGGCCTGAAAGACCATATAAACAATTGGTGCAATCCTGACAATGTAATTCACAGCAGTAGCCAAGGGACGCCAACTTCCAGTATGGGGCAAAAACTGATTATCCAGCCCTAACATTGTGATGTAGATGAACCCCAACTTGCTGAAGTCTTGGACAGGAGGCGTGTTGGGCAAGGGGGGAGTGGAAGGGATCTCCTTAATGGTAGACAGAATTGGAATTCTATAGTGGCCAAGAGAAAGATCCAAGTGGTGAGGGTGGAAGAACTCCAAGTCAATGGTGAAAGATGGATTAAACAAAGTGACAGGAGCAGAGCCAGGAGGCAACAGATAGAAGCAGTTGTATTGTGTAGAATATTCACAAATAGATGCAACCAGAATGATTATATTGGTGCAAAAATAGATATTTGCAAGAAAATAATGGGTCCTGGGCATAAATTTGCTTATTTAAGATGTCAACAGTTAGGAAAGCTCCTCCCCCCTCACTATTTATACTTACTGGGGAATACTTAGCCTTTTGTGCCACCAGAGGCCTGGTGGCATCATTTCCAGCGATACTTACAAAATGGCTTGGAAATTGCGCACTGGGACCTGGGGGGATGGTATTGGCTGGTATATAATGAACATTGGTTTGACTGCAGCATTTCAAGGTACCACAGTTATGATTAGAAGACAAAAGCAATCAAGCACCCAATTGCACAATCAAACAATAACAATGCCAATTTACCATTTCCTGATAGCAAATAGACCCAATTTTGTGTTTAATTTTGATGCCAGGGTATTGCGGCATGTGAGACTTGCAAACCCCTGGACATTCATGGTCAGAAGGGGGGTTTCCTTCCAGGAAGACATTTGGCAATGCTTTCCATGTTGTTGGTTGTTTTATCTCCAGGCAGGCTAGCTGATTGTCTAGGGCATTCTGGGTCCTGACAGGGATTGCCAAATCCAAGAACTAATTTTAAAATAAAAAATGAAGTGAATTTGAAATAAATATAATTTATGGGTGTCTCAAAAAGGATGTCAAAGGATATAGAGTGGATTTGTGCTGATTCTTTTAGGAATCATAGGCATTCTCAAAAATCATCTAGTTTCATTTTAGGACGGCTAAAATTTAGATCTTACTATTGACTGAATTAGAAGTATTTAATAATAAAATAGAATTAGATATTACAATATATTTTTATTAAGTAGCCTTTTCCTTGTTGTGTTGATTGTTCATTTTTTGTTGATCATGTGATTGCATTTAATTGGATGGTTTCAGCTCCAGTTGCCTTGGTAATAGGAAATCAAGTTGCCTCCACAACTACGACTGTGGTTGCAGAGGCAACTTGATTTCCTATTGCCAAGGAATCTGGAGCAGAAACCATCCAATTAAATGCAAGCACATGATCAACAAAAAATGAACAGCCACCACAGCAAGGAAAAATCAGCTTGATAAAAATATATTTTAATATATAATTCTGCTTTATTAATAGTGCTTCTAAAATCAACTGTAATCAAGCATCCTTAATAGCAATAAATAAACACATTTTGTAGTAAACTGATGGTTTATCTTTCCCATATCTCCTTCCTTCCTCAAAAAGAAGTTTTTTAGCCCCTGGCGTAGCCAGAGGCCAATTTTTAAAAAAAAATCTAGGTCATCAAAAAAGTGACTCACATAACATTGAATGTTATTGTGGTTGCTATACAGTAGTTTTAAAAGTTATGGCAACAAAAAAATGAACTCAGAATTAAGCAAAATTGAAAATAAATGAATTTATATTGATTTACAATAGATTTGGGTTCATTTCAATTTTGCTTGAATCTAAATTCATTTTGTTTAAATCTGAGTTCATTTTGTTTATTGCAATAGCTTTTAAAACTACTGTATCAGTGATTTGAAGCGCATAGTATTGTATTGTTTCCAGGTTTAGATAATTTTACAGTTTGGTTAAATTTCATCTCTAAACATGGTTATTGAGATTGAATTTTTCATTTGATTTTAGTCTTGATAGAGTTTCTTTATTTGGGTTGGTGTTTCCTAGTGTGCTTACTTTACATTAAATCTGGATTCCAAATCCTACAATTAATATTTGAGTTTACTAGTGACATTTATTTGTGATTTGAAATTTGGTTCTTGGATTTGAAAATCCCGCAATTTCAAAAAACATATTAAACTTAATGAAAATGATTGATGAATTTGAACACTTCAAATATGATTCCAGTTAAATCATTTTGTCCATTTGAAATATGCAGTTCAAGTTGAATTTTTCAAAGTGTCTATGAGCTCCTGCAATTTTAATATATTAAAATAAAATAAAAAGAACTCAATTTAATTTAAAAAGGCCATCCTGCAAATGTGATTTGAAATTTGGACCAAGGATTTGAAAATCCTGTATTTTTACATTTAGGTTCTGAATTTACAGTATTGAGGCTGGTCCAGATGCCCACGTTTTTCCAAGTTAGCTTACAATGCTAGATAGAAATGATGTAGTATTAGGGTATAATAACATGGGGCAAAATCTTAGGTGTCTATGGCTTATGAAGAAAACTTGCTTGACAACTTCCATAGCCCAGTATACTTTCTGATGCTACAACTATCCCTCAACCTGAGCAGAGTAGCTGTCTACCTGGGCCACGTTCTAGGGCTAGCTAGCCTGGTTGACTACTAGTTGGTGGTGATTTTTTCTCAATCAGAGCTACTCTAATACAATAGACTCAGAGTTTCAGGAATCCAGTCATAGGTAGAGGCATTGAGTGACTTGGGACAGGGTACCACCAGGCCAGTAGGTAATGCCCATCATAGAATGGGCGCTAACTTGATAATGTAAGATAGGGACCACCTGAGTAAAGACCAAGGGCCAGAGTTGGACACTATGGAGACTACAAAACCTGTCAGAGTAATGTAAAGTACTCTAAACAGCTGGGTGGACGTGATGTCAGCAATGGCAGGCTTCATTGGGTGGTCAGGTTGCAGGGTCAGAGTTGGGGTCATAGAAACCAGGTAGGTGGGCAGGTAATTGTACCTGTCTTTGAAAAATCTCGGCAGCCTCACATCCAATTTTATTTACATCCTATAGTTTTGGTCTCTCTAGCCCTTGCCAAGGGGTTAGCAATTAGTATGTTCTCCAAGTTGAAATTGGAGTAGGAGGGGTTCAGTGGGTATTTGGTGAAATGCACTGGTCTAAAAGGTACTCCAGGGGGGCAGTATAGCACTGCTGTGAGTCAGCAGGTTGATCTCTAGAGAAGGCAGGCACCTTATAGCCTACTTGACTAGAGTTCAGATGGAAGATCACTAAAACTAAAGAGGGTAGAATTCGTTTGAACCAAAGGTTCATAAAACTTTATTATCAAAAATGACAATGTGGTCATCATCATACTGCCAGGGCTTTTATACCATGGTGTTTTGCTTCTTTGGTTTTCACAGGGTTCAGGTCCTTAGGCAATTTTCTGGCGGGGAGTAAACCTTGAGGAAGGGCTTTGAAGGTGGCAGATCCTGGTTGGGCCAGCTCTAGTGAACAGAAGTGGCAATTTTTTGTTCTGCTGCTTCTGTTCACTATATCGCCTGAGCTAGCCAATTGTGTTGACAATTCTGGGCTAGAGACTGGCAGCAGTTAATGCTCATTGACAGGGCCAGTTTCAGGCCTTGTCTTAAACTTCTTTAGGCAAGCCACAACCTCTGCATAGGTCTGGGTCCTCAGTGGCCTGCAGCTGGCAGCAATCTGATGACCATTTGGGGAATCTCTCTTATTGAGCTGGCAGGTCATGGGGTAATTCATCAACTTGAGTCTGTGACCTGGAGAGTCAGCAGGTCCCCATCTATCCTGGTCAACACAAGGCACCTCCCTAGGACTGGGGTTTTATTAATTGACTTTTAATACAAGTATTGAAATTTTATTTGTGACACAGAGCTCTTTATCTTAGAGTATTTGGCCAGGAAGCCCAGTCCATGGTGGACATTTCTAGAAGTAATACAGATGATAGTCCATATGGCAGCACTCTTGTTCTAGGACACAATTAAAGTTTAGAATAGTAATTATTATAAGATGCATATTGAAGTCTTGTAGAAGGGAACTAATAAATGACCAATAATTGAAGGTTAAATTAATTAATTAATTAGAAACAGGGAATTTGTAATTTCCAGGATATAATTTGATTGACAATTCTTTGATCCTGCAGCCTACAGCCCGTGTTTTTATGTTGAAACCATTCCTAAGAGCAATTAACAGCTGGAATGTGTTAATTGGTTGAATCTGTTAATTATTCAAATGCCCAAAATCCTGACAGTACTGTTACTAAACCCCCCAAGTGAGACAAATAGATGCTGTTCTGGAGTATATTATAATCCAATCATGATTCATATGAGGCACCAACAGAAGGAATAGAATGAAACAAAATTAGAGCAATCTAGAAGCAATATTCCACAAGCACAAAAAAATGAAGTCATATAAGATGTGTAGTGTGAGTAGCCTAAAATAGAAAAGTAACAGTTTAACAGCCAATCAACAGCTATCCAATTTAGGAACAGAGGCATTTTATTCATTTTCATGGCTCCTAATTTGTATGAAAAGGTATTGAGAACCTTCCAAATATGGACTTGAGATTACAATAAAAATAAATCATAAAATTTTACAATTCTACTTTATGTGATTTTATCCTAAGTTTTTTACAATGGTTTTTAACAGCAACAACATTTTTGATGGCGCCAGCAGCCAAGCCAGCTTCAATGGAGGCAAGTTTCAGAACATGGAGGCACCTGTTTACACCCAAGCCTTTGAGGTGGGTAACAAGGAAGCTGACCTGTTACTGACCCCCAACCCATATGGCTTTGACTTATTCAGTAGTTACATAGTGTCTAGCTCTGCCCCTGCTCCTGTACTCACCCCCGCACAAGCTGCACACCAACCAACCAATCAGGATGGCAACCTTGATTTGGAACAACTTCCTGCCACCAGCCAACCTGCCCCCCTATAGCCAATCAGGCTTCAGCTCCCCTGGCCCAGCGCCCCAAGTGACAAATCATTACTGCCCAAATTCTTCAGGAAATTGTGGCCCTGAATCTACAGAGTCTGTCCTGGAAAAAGATTGCCACCCAGTTGCAATTTACCCAAGCTACTGTCATGCGGGAATTCAACAACCTGATGAACAGGGGGAACTTGATTGGGATAGCCAAGAAGCCCAAGAAGGCCCCCAAGTCACAAATATCTGAGGCATACCCAATCATGCTTGACCTCCTCCAGCAAGATCCCAAGCTTTCCTTGACCCAGTTCTGCAAACAGCATGTGCACCATAACATATGGGTCTCCAAGCGCATGGTGCAGCTCTGGATGCATGGAAAGGTGGCTTCCATACAGGTTCTTACCAATTTTACCGGCAACCAATGGGATGGCTCTGAGGATTCCCCTATGACACCACCATCAAATCAACCCTGGTCCAATTCCTGACTAGTCTAACTGATGATGTCATGTTCATCTCCTATTACAAGCTATCAATAGATTTTGATGATTTCAGCAAGCAAGGAAGAGCTGCCACTCAAAAAGAAAGGAAGAAGGTCAAGTAGGGGACTTTCATTTGTGCGTTTCTGGCTGTTTCAGCCAAGGGTTTTGTCTACTATCAGAAAAACCCATATTTTATCAATGGCTACTTGTACAGTCACATCCTCAGTGGATTAATTGACTCCTGGGATGGCTCAAATTCCAAGTACTGGGTTTTTTTGAGCCACCAGATGGAGGGTAGCTCCACTGCCCTCAAGGCCATCCAGGGACACGGGCACCAGGCCTCAGTCTACCCTGCCGGCCATGCAGACGTCAATATGGCTGATGTTGTCTTCTTCAACATGGGATCCACATTACGGGAGCGCCGCCCTCAGGCTTTCAACAACCTCTATCTTGGGGTCCTTGACCACAATTTTCTCTTTGGCTGCCAGATGATGGCTGACTTTTTTGCGCAAATGGTTTTCCATGTGAACATGGGCAACCAATCACGTAAGGATAGGCGCCTTCCACCTTGGGCCACTGCCACCTACCAGCCCATCCAGCCAATGACCAATAAGGAATACGACAAGCGTTATATGGCAGCCATCACGCAAAATCCTCCTGCCTCCACCCCCACCACCAACACCCCTAACCCGCAAGCCCAACCCACCCAATCCCAGACCCCCCAGGCCAGCACTGCCTCTACGTCTTCCTTCCCGCACTATTCTGCCTCCTAGGCATCACTCCCCCCAATAAACCCCCTGTCACCAAACATTTTCTATTTATATTATCTTTTTTTTGAATTTTAATTATTCATGTTCTCTTTGTTTATATTTGGTTTTATTCTTTATGTTCAGCTTATTTCTATAAAACATATATTTACTATGCCATGTATCTAGATCCAGAACACAGTTATTTTTAGTACTTAAACACAGCCCCTTGTGAAAATATTAACAACAATTTGGTGATCAACTAAATTTGAATTAGAAAATTATAGGTTAATTGTGTTTAGGTAAAGTTGTTACTGATCCAAATTCAAAACCTTAATGATAAAATTTAAGCCAATCAGCAGCCAAGTGATAAAGTGATTGTTGTGACATAAAGGGTCATTCAATAATTTTTTGATACATGTGTGCTAATTAATATGATTGGCTGGTTGTTTTGCTATTGTGCACCATTGTTGCTATGGCAAGTTGTTGATGGAATAGTGCTAACCCAGCAGCCAATTAGGCACTAGTTCATCAACAATTTGCCACAGCAACAATGGCACACAATGAAAAAACAACCAGCCAATCATATTAATTAGCTCACATGCATCAAAGAATTATTGAATGACCCTTTATGTCACAACAATCACTTTATCACTTGGCTCCTGATTGGCTTAAAGTTTATCATTAAGGTTTTGAATTTGGATCAGTAACAACTTCATCTAAAATCAATTAACCTATAATTTTCTAATTCAAATTTAGCTGATCACCAAATTGTTGTTAATATTTTCATAAGGGGCTGTGTTTGGGTACTAAAAATAATATGGCAATTAAGGAAACAATGCTAACACAAAGCAAACAACACATATTGAGATGTGTGTAAAACATATACACAATGGGTAAAAAAATGGGATATTGGAGTAATGTGAAACAAACAGGGATAAACAAAGAGGCAATAGTATCAGAATAATATAGATTTTATTGGGATGAAAGCTATAAAAACTTATGTAAAGGTTAGTAAAAAATCAATGAGAGAATTGGAGAAGCTGCTAAAAGACCTTGACTCAGCAATTGCTGAAATTAAAGAGATTGACCACAATGTCAAAGCAAGAGTTAAGTCTGCCATCCTTGAAGGGGAAAAAATAGACAAGGTGTCTGCAAAGGTCCTTATGACCAAAATACCAGACACCCTGGAGAAGATAATTGAGCGCTAACTAAATATTCAAAAAACTGTGGTCAAGGGCCTCCAGTTCAAGTCATTTTCCCTCTCTGCGCTGTCTGTCTGGATGAATGACCCAGAAATGTATTCCCATCTCAAGCTGGCCAAGCACATCAGGAAAGAGGACACATAATTGCCCGCTCAACTTCTTGCACCAAGAATGGCCAATCTGGCTGAGGCTGTAGACAAGGAATAAACATAAGAAGATAACCTAAAATATAAAATTAATAAATTTTCAAAATACTTACCTTTTTTCTTAGAAAACATAGACGGTAAACTCCACCAGATCCTGGTCCCTTTTGTCCCCACCTTCTATGCTAACTACGCCACTCATGTGGCCAAGTAGCTGTATCTGTCCCCTCTGTCTTACAGGAGCTGAAGGACCGCTTCCACAGATCCTTTCCTATGTTTCAGGAGGCATTGGCCAGGCTGACACATGGCAAGGGGGCATCTGAGTGGGCAGTTACTGCCTACAAGGATGACCAACTGGTCTTCCTGGACCCGGTATCCCTCAGTGGAGTTTACTGTGTAAACTCCATTGAGCTTGTTTGGGACGTCCTGGCAACGCTCCCATTCAATAATGTACCAGAGAAGGGCCAGGCCCATGCGGCTGCTTGCTTCTGCTTCCCAGTGGAGCACACAATATCTTACCTGTTGGAGAACTTTGGGCGCACAGTGCCAAAATTGGCTGTTGCAGACACAAAAGCCGCCAAGAAAACCAAAATCCTCCTGGCAGACTTTGGGATGACCTGGAGTGCCAACAAGATGGGGCTTCCTGCAGCCATGGAGCTGACCTTTGCTAAAACCAAAAATGAAAAGAAAATAAGTACATTATACAATAATCTGTGCAAGTTCACTGAAGCCTTTGCTGGACAAAGGCTTCATCTGGTGGTTTACCTGGGGTTCCTGTTTTACTTTGGGATGAGCGCTGATGTGGAGGATCTTGATGTAATCTCCTAGGGATTGACAAGGTCAGGTTCTCCCTGGATGGGAAGAAGGTCCCCCCCCGGATAAAACTTGGTGGACCACGTGATACAAGACGCCCTGGTCCTGGCAGGGATTTATGGGTTTGCAGCCCTGTCAGAGAAGCTGCTCCTACATTCTCACCTGATCCTTCTCCCTTTTACTAGCCGCCAAGAATATTTTAACCAGGGTGTATCCACCATCCACAGTGTGGCGGTGAAGGTTGTGCGCCACCTTCATTGCAGGGTGGGTACATACCAAAGGACTCACTATAGGTGCACACAATGAAAAAAGATAATTCCAATAAATTTTATTACAATTTATATTATTTTTATTATAATAAATTTTATAATTTTTATTTCAGCAAACAAGTTTTGCAAAATATATCCCAGAGAAGGTCTTAATAAAAGCATAACAATATGTTTCAATAAAATCTACTTCTGACTTGTACACATTACATTTAATTTTTTTAATTTGATTTTTATATTTATTTGACAAAAGTGATATAAATATATTTGCATAATCCTGTATCAAGCAATTTAGGATACCCTTAGATGCCATAATAAAAAATGTTTGTAAATAAATAAATTACTAACCTTCATTGATAGTCCTTCTGAGTGTGATTGCAGGCTTAGAAAAATCTGAATATAAAATGATAATTAATAAATCTTGAATAGTAAATTAGAGAATATAAAAAAGTTGGACACACTAAGTCTTTAATTGATTGGCTGTTTGGCAAGGCACGTGGGGATGAACAAATCAGAGTGGCCATAGAATTTGGCCACAGTCTCAGCTGGGAGGGTGTGGATCCTGGCCTGCAGTAAATTAAACAGGTCCTCAGTCCCAGTTGGGGTTCCTTGCTTGAAAAATTTCTTGAGCCACCCAAAGACTTCTTTGATGGGATTTAGGAAGGGCAAATAAGCAGGGAGGAAGAGAAGGCGCAAATTTGCTGTGGCCAATGGCTGGGGGCCCACTGCAATGCTAGTGTCAATCATTGGGAATTCCTCAAGAATATCAGCCACTTTATGGAGACTAACATTGTCCAGCACAATGACGTTGGTGAAGTCCGGGCTTGTGCGCCTCATGTGCTCCTGGACCAATCAGAGGAATGATAGAAAGGTCCTGCTGTTATGCAAACCCAATATTATTTGGTATAGCTCAACCCCCTTTGTACCAAGGAGAGCCACCATGGAATAGGCTGTGGCGCAGACTGCAGCACGCCTAGCTATCCTGTCATTTGAGCCTTTTGGGACATAGCCATACTCATTCCGCATAGACAAGGCAAATGCTGATTTGTCAATGTAATAGAATTTGACTGTCCCCTTAGCTTTGAGGGCAGTGTATGCCTCAGTGTATTTTTTCCAAGTCTCAATGTTAGTTTTGCTGTTTTTATTATAGGGAGATACCCCAAGCTTTTTCCAGGAAAAGCATATTCCCTTCACCAGATGGTAGTAAAAGGAAATTGAAGCCTCAACCCCAAAAGTAGATCTAACCATGGCCTGTATATTTGCCAGCTCAAGATGGCAGTCCCAGGTTATCCGCTGATGGATTGCTCATTTGTGCTCCTTGGTGAGCATAGTAGAGACACGCAAGGATTTCTCCGCAGAAAGAACTCGGCCAGTATCAATGAACTTGTTGAAGATCTTGCTGGCGTACTTGGGATCCACTCCAACAATGGCTGCAGCAGCCTTTTAGTCACCAGATTCAAGCATTAGCTTTAGCAGGATGATGTGTTTGATATCTGGGATACGCTTCTGGGCGGGCTTAGCAGGAGTAGTTGAAATGGGATCCTGCTCAGGGACTGGCTTGCAAGGCATAGGTACCTTGGTGTAGAATGCAGCAAATTTCTTTAACACTAACTGCCCCTATGTGATTCTGTAGAACTCAGGCTCCTTGTCCTCTTCCTGATTACCATCACTGACGTAGGGCTTGTAGCTAGTATTCAGTACAGGCTTCACCTTCTCCAGCATGGCTGACGGGACCAACTCTTGCTGGTACACAATGTTGAACACATATGAAGTAAGTTCTACCTCCTTGTTTCTAACTTTCTTGGTGAAGGTAGCCTTGGTGGGCTTCCGGGTCAGCTTGGGGACCCAAGGGTTTATGCTCTGCACCCTAGCAGCTTGTGCTCCTCAAACCAGCTGTGTCAGTGCAGTATCACTATCAAGCTCTCCTCTCCTGTATTCTTCCTGAGTAGGCATTTGTGTTGCACTAACTCTGTTATTTGACCCGTGGGGCAATCACAACTGCAGCGCACAACAGGTGCAATGGTACTCTGTTGTTGTGTTCCTTCCTTTTTAAAATTTAATAAAATACTAAATAAAATTCAATTAAGTTACTCCCTAATTTCAATTTTTACTTTTTATCTGAATATGGATATTCAATTAATATTTTTCCCCACCAGATATCCCAATTATAGATTTTTATTTCTTAATTAGTTGTTTCTGGTTTTACAATGCCCATTTTAGAATACCCAACATAATTTCCACACATTTTCCCAGATTTTACGCCAAATTAAGCATCCAACACAATATTTTTAAAATTCATTTTTCAGATCTTATGTCTTATTTTAGATACCTTGGTATCATTCTTGATTACAATCCATTGCACACTCTGAGTGAGTGATTTTGTCTACATAGTGAGTTGCTATTGTGCTTTGTTTTTGGATTGAGGTTTGGCACACTGTGCTTGGGTGTATTTTGTCACCAATTAATATAGTAAACATATGTACACTGAAAGTCAACTCACACCATTTTGTTTGTGAATCAATGTATTTTGGATTGTATTTTGAATGGTTTTGCTTTGCGCGTGAGCACTTCTTTGCTGTGTTGACTCATTTTGCCCATTAACGCCAATAAACCCTGCTAACAGAGTGTATATTTTAACCTGATAGTTGGATTTTGCTTAAATCTGAAGTATTTTTGGTTGTTGCTATAGCTTCTAAAACTACTGTAGCTTGACCTTAAGTCTAATTATTACAGGAAGATGGGGCCCTGCCTTGGGTACTTTGTTGTTGACGCCTCCTAACATTACTCCAATGCCCCAGAATCTTAAAGTCTTTCCTGCTGAATCTGAAACCAAGAAAGTTACACCTTCTCAGTGTCCAGAGCTCTATTCTGAAGACACTTTAATACTTTTGCAGGCCATATATAGGACTATTTTGGTTGGATTTAACCATTTTGTTGAATCCCAGTGTATCTTCTAGAATTTTTACCAAGCAGTATTTGAAGTTTTGATGGTGATTAATCATCAACTCTATGTGGATTTTGATGGTGATTCCCCACCACATGGAGACTTCTTCCTACTATCTAACCTTTCTGTCACAGGTGCCTCCACGTTCTGAGCCTTACCACTATTGAAGCTGGCTTGGCTGCTGCTGGCTTGGTTGCTGATGCTGTCAAAAGTGTTGCTAGTAAAAACCATTGTAAAAAAACCTAGGATAAAATCACTAAAAGTAGAAGCTTAAAATTTTTTGAATTTATTTTTATTTTAATCACAATCCCATATTTGGAAAGCTCTCAAACCCATTTTACACAAATCAGGAGCCATGAATATTAATAAAATGCCTCTGCTCCTAAATTGAATAGCTGTTGATTGGCTGTTAAACTGTTACTTTTCTATTTTAGGCTTCTCACACTAAAAATCTTGTGTGACTTCCTTTTGTTTTGTGTTTGGTAAACTTGTTTCAAGGTTGTTCTATTTTCTTTTCATTGTGTTCCTTCTGTTGGTGCCTCATCTGAATCCTGATTGGATTATAGTATACTCCAGAACATCATCCATCCATTTCACTTGATGTGCCAGTCCATTTTGTTTGTGGTTTGAACTACACTGTTTGATGTTTGATATAATTTAATATTTTGTATTAGTGATATTTTTTATTCATTAAAATTTTCCTGTTCACCAAACATACTGTCAAGGGTTTGGATGTACAGGCATTCTGGCTACCGCCAACCTGCTTAACATCCAGCCATTGCCTAATTTGGTGCCCTTTCAATATACCGTTTGACATACCAAGAATGGTAACCAAGCAATATCACATGACAATCCAAGTATCCAGTGGCTCAAACCCATCCCGCACATGACCAACCCCTATGTTTGATCCAACTAAATCTCCGCCACAGCCCAATCTATATAAGTCTAAAATATTATCCAATAAAAGATGCTTCTCTTCTCTCCTAATTCTATATTTGAAGCTTCCCCAAAAGGCGCTTCTTATCACTGGTAGCAGCTACAGTTTTTTGACCACGCCCATTAAAGAGAAAATGACTGACCAAAACTCGCCCATATTTGCTCACATACTCAACCAGGCCATATCCCAGGAGACCTTGAAAACGTACTTCCGCGCCCATGACATCAACAAAGATATAACTAGTGGATGCACCGTATTTGAAGGTCTGGTCAGGCCCAAAGCATGCGCCAAGATAATTCAATACAGTTGCTCTCTTCAACCAAAAACAAACGCACAACCACCTATCACAGGTGAATTTATCAACACCAAATACATTGGTATCAACAAACTCTTTGGTAAAAACAAAGAAAACGTTATCAACTGGCTAGACCACTCAGCTGCAAAACTCCGCGCCAGCCACATTCCCCATGAAAAATGGGTCCAGGAAGCCAGTAAGCGCCTATATGAGGCCGCAGCTAACTGGTTTACCACCTTGGTTGGCTCACAAACTGACAACCAGCTTGAAAACTGGGAGGAGTTCAAAGCAGACATCACCCACAATTTCTGCATCACCAAATCCCTCCAAGATATTCTAATACAGCTCAGTGATCTTCCTCAGAAGACCACTATCACAGCTTACACCAACAAATTTGAGGAAATACATTGCAAGATCCAAAACCCAGCTCAAGATGACAACATACACACCAGAGTATCATTCATCAACAGAATGAAACCCTCTGTTGCTGCTCTCATCTGCCCAGAGGCCAACACCTCCATGCCTGCGCTCATTGCAGAAGCCAAGCGCGCAGAAAAACGCGCAGACATGGAATATGCTGCACACAACAGCTTTTGCTCCTCAAACAACAATGGCAGAGAAAACTCCAATGGCAATAAACGCCAAAACACCAATCATAGCAACGGCAACTCTAATTGCAACAATGGCAATCACAGCCAAAGCGCAAACCGCTCACGTCCCAAAAAAGAGGACACTGCCAAAGTAAACAATGCTGAAATAGCAACCTGCTATGAATCTGACCCCACATTCTCTGACCTCAAAGGTCTTGAAACAGAGGAACAGGGAAAAGAGGAGGGGGGACAGGCTTAAGTGCCCCTGTCTCCCCCCAACTTGACAAGAAACTGTACCAAGGCACAAACTTTGCTGCTTGCATCCCACGTGTCCCACAATCCTCCATTTTATTTATGTTAAAATTAAAAATTGCTCACAACTTATTGTCTATCCATGCACTTATAAATCTCATACACATAAAATTTTATTTTACTCTGGTTTATAATGCACTATGGTCATCAAACCTTTTGTAACCAAGTATAAAATAACAGTTGTCAAATCCAACTTCAAATATGCCAGAATGGCAGACAATTCAAAGGTTCTACTTGAAGGTAAAACAACTCCCTTCAGAATTGACCTCCAAGGCATACAAACTTCCATCAAAGGACTTGTTATGAACAACATAAACTACAACATTGTAGCAGACATAGACTGGTTCACCCAAGTGAACCCCAGCGTATGTTGGAAAACAAAAATCATGACCATCAAATGCAACAGAGTCAATTTTAACATCCTCAAAGAACCCAACAACCTCATTCTAAGAGACACAGTATTTGTCCAGGTCATAAATCAAAATGACTCAGAACATCTAACCAAAGACAGTACCCTCCACATAATGAGGTACAACAAATTCAATAACATGCAAACAACCAAGATCCAATGCCAAGAACTTGTGACACTCCTAAATGAATATACCCATGTATTCAAAGAGGAACTCACCAAGTTACCTCCTGAACAGGAGGTCAAACATGGCATCAACCTATGTAAAGCCATGCCTAAACCTGCACCCCTCTACAGACTCTCTCCCATGGAGACCCAAACCCTCAAAATACACATTGAGGACAATCTAGCAAAAGGATTCATTTGCCCATCTGAATCCCCATGGGGGGCAGCAGTATTCTTTGTAAAGAAAAAGGAAGGCACTCTGCGTCTAGTAACTGACTACAGAGCACTAAATGCAAGAAAAGTAAAGAATTATACCCTATTCTACTTATAGAGGATCTGTTTGCAAGGCTCTCAGGAGCCAAATTTTTCTCCAAACTTGACCTCACCTCAGGATACAACCAAGTTGAAGTATTGGAAAAGGACATACCAAATACCGTGTTCCATATGCAATTTAGATCCTTTGAGTGTAGGGTAATGAACTTTGGGATGACCAACGCTCCCCCAACGTTTTTCACCATGATGAACCAAGCGCTAAATGACCTTTCAAACACATTATGCTACCTTGACAATATCATCATATTCTTAAAAACAAAATAGGAACACCTCATGTATGTCTGCAAGACACTCAATCAACTTGCAAAGCACAAACTTTATGCAAAACCAAGTGAGTGCCAATTTATGGAAAAGGAATTACTATTCTTGGGCCACATTGTCTCTGACGGTGGCATCAAAGCAGATCCAGACAAAATAAAAGCCATAAATAACATGCAATGCCCCACCTCCGTTAAACAAGTTAGATGCCTTCTTGGAATGGTAGCTTACCTAAGGAAATACATCAAAGACTGCAGAAAACTAACTGCACCAATCAATGACTTAACCAAGGATAATACCAAAAAGAAATTCATCTGGACACCAGAATGTGACAAGAATTTCCAATTATTGAAACAATCTTTGATCAAAGCGCCAATCTTGCAATACCCTAATAATAACAGGTGCTACAAGCTTGAGTCAGATTCCAGTGACATTGCCATTGGCATAGTCCTGCGCATCCACCAGCCAGGGCAGCAAGACTTCCTGCCAGTATGTTATGAAAGCAGAAAACTGACCAACACTGAGTAGAGATACCCAATACATGATAAGGAATTTCTAGCAATAAATCACACATGCAAGAAATGGAGATGTTACCTAGAAGGAGATTTAAAGGTCTGAGTACTAACTGACCATAAATTCTTAATTTATTTCAAAACTCAGAGCACACTTGCATAGAGACAAGCCAAATGGATGTCCCTGCTAGAGCAGCTCAATTTGGACATCCAATACAAAAAGGGGGCAGAGCTAGTCACCGCTGATGCTCTCTCTAGACTATGTCAGCCTAGAGAGGATCACCCTGACCACCTGGACCCTGACTGGCCTAACCTGTACAACACTGAGTATAAAAACAAAGGGAAAGACCCCTCAACACATCAACTGACCCACAATACATTAGTAAGGAACAAAAAGTATTTCCATGTATCAAATGGCACTGTATACCAAATTATTAATGACAAACATGTCCTGTACATCCCACTTGCACAAAGAGTTGACACCATATTAAGACATCATCGCTTACTAGGACATATAAAGGCTAAAAACCTATAACTCACATTAAAAGAGATAGTATGGTGGCCCAACCTCAAACAGGATATAGTTTATGTTCTGAAAAAGTGCACAGTGTGCGAGAAATACACCAACACAAAGGCTCCCCGGCCAACAGTCAACCCAGTACCAGACCCTGAACTATTCAAGGTTTGGGGGCTGGATGTAGTGGGACCCTTCCCAGAAACAAAAACAAACCAATGTTTCTTAATTGTAGCTATTGACTTCTCCACCCGCTGGCCCATCTTCTGGACAACAAAGGACCATAAAGCAGAAACCATCAACCATTCATTAACAAAGCAATCATAGCCAACTATGGCACTCCAGACTACATCATAACTAATGGAGCAACTGAGATATTGTCAAAACTGCGGCTCAACCCGCCAGCAAGGTTCCACCCCCAAGCGGGTTTGTGACCCGCAATCCAATTATCTGGTCACTCAAAGCCAGACTAGGAAGTCAACTCAAATTACCAAATCAAACAACATGAACAGATGATGATTCTCTACGGTGGATACCTCATTTTAGCGCTTGACTCATTATCAGGATCAAGCCACCCCCTTCTTCTATCCAACTGTGTGATCACCAATCATGTTCCTATTATCCATTGATTCACATGAACTATATAATCACTATCTCCCAAAAAAATTATTATCTATCTTCTAAATATTTTTCTCCATGTAACTCTTCTAAAACAGCACAGTTACAACATTGTAGCACAGGTAGGACCTCCATCCTACCTTATCTTGAAAAATTCCGCCTGTTGCCCGCACAAGCTGCGGCCAACAAATTCTTGACAGAATTATGTCTGGCCTCCCACCTGACTGGACTCTGTACACTCCTGGTACCGTGATACCCAATGGTTTTGTCCTCTACCAAAACACAGTGATCCCACTACCCGCCTTCAACGCCATGTCTGCACAAGGTTTCTTCCAAGCTCCGCCAGCAATGCCGCAACCAGCTAACAAAACCACTATGCCCGCTTATGTAGCCCAAAGACTACAAAGCGCCACCTTGGAACCTTTTTCTGGGGCCAACAACAACAACACCACTGCATGGATCCAGTCCGCCCAGAGAGAGCTAGCTCATATGGAATTCCCACAGCAATTTTGGATTGCAGAGATTTCCATTTGCCTGACCCATGACGCTGGCACCTGGTGCAACAAGTAACATGAAGAGCACACTGACAAGAACTGGGATACCTTTAAGCAAGACTTCCTGGCAAGATTTGTGCTAAAGGACACAGCACTCATGATCATTTGACAAGTAAAGAACCTGACCCAGACAGGCACTGTAAAGGAACTCACCCGCGCCTACAAGGAACTCTGCCTTTGTGCACCCTCCAACATGACCTTTGACACCCCAGCCACACACCTCATGTACTACAATGCTCTCAAGTTGCACGTGATGAGACATGTGAACCTGGATCAGGTGACCAACCTGCAAAGCCTATACCATGAAGCAGAGAAGGCGGAACAGACATCCAATGCTATGCATGAGGCACAAACTGGGAAACAAGAAAGACCCAAGGATTCCCATCCAAGCAGGCGCTCCTCTTGACCACCTCCTGGAGGTAACGGGAGCAACGCCAACCACAAGCCCACGGGTTCTAACAGACATAGAATGGAAACAACAGCCAGTCAAACCGTACTCATTTCTGCGTCACTGCCACGCAGGGCAACCAAGATGAGGGAAAAGCCCGGGGAGAGCAATTAGCAAGCCAAGATCTTCCCACACAACTCCTGACTTGCCCAACAATGAATACCAACCCAAGGATGTGGACCAATGCCCAATGATCCAGGTGCCCTCAGAAGACCCAGTACTGTACACCATCACCAGACATCCCAATAAATTGATATCCTATCCTTTCTTCTTTCACAGTTACACAGGCTCAGCACTCTTGGACTCAGGAGCAGACCAAACCTTAGTCTACAGTAGCTTTGTGGATAAGTTCAAGCTGGCCACTAATCCTTTGCGGATTAAAAATGTGGTCCTGGCTGATGAAGACCACATCACTGTGACAAGGGAAACTGCCCCCTTCTCTGTCATGCTTGAGAGCCTTCACTCCACCATCCAAGGTCCTGTCATTGACTTTCCTAAGTTTGACATTGTACTGGGACTAGACTGGTTATGAAAGAACAACCCTCACATAGACTGGGTGACCTCATTATTGACCATCAAGCGTGAAGGTGTAAACCACCAGATCTACCCTGACTCTGTGGATCAACTACTACACAACCACGTCTTTGTGCATATCAAAGAGACCCAGGGCAAGAAGAAGGATTTGAAGTCAATTGACTGGGACTCCTACGAGTACAAGATCATACACTTCAAAGATCACCAGGATACCTCCACGCCTCAGGACTGCAAAATTGTGGCCTGCCATCCAGAAATATTCAAAGAAGCTCTACCCAGGCTTCCCCCAGAGAAACACATTCAACACTCCATTCAACTCAAAGGAGCTGTACCCAAAGCGTGCCCCATCTACAGGCTGACCCCAAACAAAGACAGCAACCTACAAGCCTACCTCAAGGAAGCGTTGGAGAAAGGACTTATCTGCCCCTCACAGTCTCCTTTTGGGGCCGCTGTATTCTTTGTGGCCAAAAAGGACGGTACCTTACGTCTGGTCACAGACTACCAAGCCCTAAACAAAGTTACCATTAAGAATTGTTACCCTCTACCACTGATTGATAACCTCTTCAATGCCTTAGGAGGAGCCACTGTCTTCTCCAAGATTGATCTAACTGCAGGCTACAATCAGATTTGTATCAAGGAGGAAGACATTTCCAAAATGGCCTTCTGCACTAAATACAGCTCCTACAAATCTGTGGTGCTCAACTTTGGCATGACCAATGCCCCCTCCACCTTTGTAACCTTCATGAACAAAGTGTTTGCTCCCCACATAGACAAACACGCCCTAGTGTACCTAGACAACATCATTGTCTATAGCCCCTTAGTGGAACAGCACTGCAAAGATCTGGAAGCAGTCTTTGCGACCTTGGCACAACACAAACTGTTGGCCAAGCCCTCCAAGTGCCAGTTCTTCCGTGAGCAACTACCCTTCCTGGGGCATATAGTCTCAAAGGACAGCATCAAACCCGACAGTCAAAAGATACAGGCCATCTGCAAGATGCCACCACCCAAAGATAAGTTGGAACTCTGCACCTTCTTGGGAATGGTGGCCTATGTACAATGTTTCATACCTGACTGTGGCGTTCTGACTGCCCCCTTATCCGCCATAACTGGCGCCAAGTCTAAGTTTTTGTGGACCCCCCAATGTGACCTTTGTTTTAGATGCCTCAAAGAAAAGCTCACAACAGCCCCCATCCTGCAATACCCCAAACGTGACGGGGAATACCAGATGGAAACCAACGCCTCAGATGCATCCATTGGGGGAGTACTACAAATTAAAAATAGTGACGGCAACTTCCTGCCTGTAGCCTACAAATCACAGAAGTTGACAGATGGTGAGTGTTGATACCCCATCCACAACAAGGAACTGCTGACTATTGTGCACTGCCTAGTCAAATGGTGTTGCTACCTAGAATGCCAGGAAGAATTCACAGCATTAACCAATCACAAGTCACTCATCTATTTCAAGACTCAAGCAAATCTGTCACGCAGCCAAGCACGGTGGATGGAAATATTGGAGAGATTTAACATGCTCATCCAGTACAAGCCTGGGGCCAAGCTCATCATGGCAGATGCCCTGTCCTGTCTGTATGTCTGTGCTTCAAGAGGAGAGAATGAGCTCAATCCAGACTGGCCTCTCCTGGTGCTAAAAACAAAAGACAAATGGTTCCCCCCTGGCACCACCAACATAACCAAAGAAACAGTCATCAAGAATGAGCATCTCTTTGCTGACGTATATGGGACTCTTCACAGAAAAATGACTGACGGCACGGCCATTCCCCACATCCCCACACATCAGTAAGTTGACACTATCCTTTGCTATCACAGAGACCTTAGACATACAAAGAGCAGAAACCTATATGAGTTTCTAAAACATAAAGCCTAGTGGCCAACCTTATACTGCAATGTCCAGGAAGCTCTAGACCAATGTGAGGTGTGCAAAAATTTTGCCAAAAGCAAAACCCCGCCAAAGTCAGTACTTCCCATCCACACACAACTACCTTTCAAAGTATGGGCTCTTGGCATTGTTGGCCCCATGCCAGGGAAACATAATGACAAGAAATACATCATCACTGCCATTGACTTTGCAACAAGATGGCCAGTAGCCCAAGCAGTAAAGGCACACACTGCCAATGATGTTCAACAATTTATTGGCAAAGAAATAATCAGCAAGTTTGGAAAGCTAGAACTCCTGATAACCAATGGAGGCAAAGAGTTGACCTCCAAAAACACCAATATATACCTCACCAAGAATGGGGTCAAATACACCGTAACAACACCATACCACCCACAGGCCAATGGACAAGTAGAGCAGCTTAATGATAGCCTTGTGCAAGCCTTAGTCAAACTCACCGCCAGGAGACCTGAAAACTGGTATAAGCAGCTACAGACTGCATTACTTGTGTGTCAAACCCAAGTGAACAGATCCACCAGAAAAAGCCTGTTTGAACTGATATACGGCACACAGCCAAATATCATCCAAGCATTGACAGGACTCAAACTGGAAATTCCAAGTGAAGTCCCCCCTTGCTCAGACCCTCAAGTAATGGAGGCTAATTGCAAGCAAACAGCCAAAGAAAATGAAAGTCTGCAAAAGACATTTTTCCCTATCTGCAATAGACATGAAGTTGAGGACAAAGTATGGGTCATGAATGTTGACAAGAGCAAGTTACACCCAGAAAAAGTGGGGCCAGCAATCATTCTAAAGGTAAACAACAGTAACACTTACCTTGTGCAATGGCTTGGCAAACGTAAACAATACAAAACCCTACACCATGATTGCCTACGACCCTGCAAAGCATGACAGAAACAACAAAAGATCTCCCTCCCAGCTACAGAACAACAACTAGTTCAATACGGCGCCTGGGCTCCTGACAACCTCTCTGACAACCTGCCCCCAGAGGAGGCCAACCTTCATTTGGGGGGGGTGTCAAACCTGTAGGCTCAAACCGCCAGCAAGGTTCCAACCAAGCGGGTTTGTGACCTGCAATCCAATTATCCAGTCACTCAAAGCCAGACTAAGAAGTCAACTCAAATTACCAAATCCAACAACATGAACAGATGATGATTCTCTACAGTGGATACCTTGTTTTTGTGCTTGACTCATTATCAGGATCAAGCCACCCCCTTCTTCCATCCAACTGTGTGATCACCAATCATGTTCCTGTTATCCATTGATTCACATGAACTATATAATCACTATCTTCCAATAAAGATTATTATCTATCTTCTAAATATTTTTCCCCGTATAACTCTGCTAAAACAGCACAGTTACAACACTATCAGTTCACGTAGTAAACAACAACTTAAAATCCAAAAACATTAAGCATTCCTTAACCTCTCCATACAGGCCACAGGCCAACGTCAGAGTGGAACACCTAAACAGCAGCCTTATCAGGACCCCAGAGAAAATAATGGATGGCAAAGCCAAAGACACATGGCCACTATATGTGAAACATGCATTACTAGTATCCCAAGTCTGCACCAATCAAGGAACAGGCTATTCACTGTTTGAGCTAACCTACAGGTACAAACCAGAAATAATTACCTGCAACAAGCAGCCATACATAGAGACCCCTGGGGAAACCCCCCACAGTAGAACAAGTACCAAATCTACAACACATCTGCCTCAAAGCTAAAATAGCAGAAATAAAGAGGCTCAAAACACAAAAGGTAACCTCCACAGAGGAACCACTTCCCATCAACTCCCCTGTCTGGGTTCTAGCTGGCAACAGAAAGAAACTAGACTCAGTACACAGGGGACCAGGAAGAATCATCAAGTACAGACCAGATCATAACACCTATCTAGTAAAAATTTAAGGTGCCAAAACCCCAATCATCAAGAAATACCACAGAACCCATCTCCGCCTTAGTAAAGGAGAACACTCAACCAGACTGGTTCCAACTAGTAAACAGCTCCAGGAGCATCAGGCAGCAGCCGTGAAAACAAAGCCTCCTCCTGATGCACCAGAGTAACCCCTTAAGGGGGGTGTTGAGGGTCTGATGTACAAGCATTCTGGCTATTGCCAACCTACTTAACATCCAGCCATTGCCCAATTTGGTCCCCTTCCAATATACTATCCAACATACCAAGAATGGTAATCAAGCAATATCACATGACAATCCAAGTATCCAGTGGCTCAAACCCATCCTGCAAATGACCAACCCCTATGTTTGATCCAACTAAATCTCTGCCACAGCCCAATCTATATAAGTCTAAAATATTATCCAATAAAAGATACTTCTCTTCTCTCCTAATTCTATATTTGAAGCTTCCCCAAAAGGCGCTCCTTATCAATACTTAGATTATTTGATTCCTGAATCTTGCCCAACTTGGGGTTTTCTTAAATATGAGTTCATTTCATTTAAATCTGAAGTATTTTTGATTGTTGCCATATCTTTTGAAGCTACTGTATGGTAACACTATGATACAATTGGCTAAGAGGATCTTTTCTGGTGGAACTGACATTCCATAGGTAGCAGCAAGAATACCTGAGTCCTGAATAATGTGCTCAATTGAGCTGTACTCAGACACAATCCTTTTTCCATCTAGTAAATGCCAAACTTTGTCTAGCTTAATTATTATGTCTAGTGTCAAGAATGACATTTCAATACTTGTATTAAAACCACCAGGATCAAACCTTAGGCCCCTGAAGATTAATTTTATCAACCATAATAGATGGAGATCTGCTAACCTGCTGGGCCACAGACTCAAGTTGTTGAATTACTCCACAACAGTGATGATCCAAATAGTCATCAGATTGCTGCCAGCTGCAGACTACTGAGAACCTAGACCTAAGCAGAGGTTTTGGCTTGCCTAAAGGAGCTTAAGACAAGGCCTGATACTGGCCCTGCCAATGAGCACCAACTGCTGCCAGTCTCCAGCCCAGAATTAACAACACATCTGACCAGCTCAGCTGATGTAGTGAGCAGAAGCAGCGGAACAAAGCATCATCATTTCTATTTGCCAGAGCTATTTTAGGCGGGATCTGCTGCCCTCAAAACTCTGCCCCAAGGTCCATGCCCTGCTGGACAAATGCCCATGGACCTGAAGATAGCAAAAATTAAATAAGCAAAATCATATGGTGTAAAAACCCTGGTGCTATGAGATGACCATATCATCATTTTTGATAATAAAGATTTATGAACCTCTGGCTCCAGCAAATTCTATCTCTTTAGTTTTAGTGATCTTCCATCTGAACTCTAGTCAAGTAGGCTATAAGGTGCCTGCACGCTCTAGAGATCAACCTGCTGACCCACAGCAGCGCTATACTGCCCCCTGGAGCACCTTTTAGACCAGTGCATTTCACCAAATACCCACTGAACCCCTCCTACTCCAAGTTCAACTTGGAGAACATAATAATTGCTAACCCCTTGGCAAGGGCTAGAGAGACCAAAACTATAGTATGTAAAGAAAATTAGATGTGAGGCTGTCAATTTTTTCAAAGACAGGTATAATTATCTACCCGCCTACCTGGTTTCTATGACCCCAACTCTGACCCTGCAACCTGACCACCCAAGGAAGCCTGCCACCGCTGAGGCCACGTCCACCCAGCTGTTTAGAGTACTTTACATTAATCTGACAGGTTTGGTAGACTCCATGGTGCCAAACTCTGACCCTTGGTTCTTACTTGGGTGGTCCCTATCTTATGTTATCAAGTTAGCGCCCACCCTATGATGTGCATTACCCACTGGCCTAGTGTTAACCCATCCCAAGTCACCCAATGCCTCTACCTACACATGTATTCATGAAGTATAGTGTGTTGCTCCCCTGCTTTAATCCCCATCATTATAACAAGACCTAGGTAAATAATCAAGCAAAGCCTCTGCCCCACAAACAGGGCCAAAAACTCATAAAATTTATTATATATGGTGCTTATTTTATTTTTTTAGTGCCTTTGTTGAAAAGATTTCCCCATGGTCAGCAGGATTCCAATTTTTTCAGAGCAACAACAGGCCCAAAAGTCTCCAAGGACGCCCACAAAACAGGGAAGGATAGCAGAAAAACTGTAGGTAAGGTTGGTTACTTTTTACTTAAATGTTTAGGACATGCAGCACTATGTACTCTGGTGGGAAACAGAAACAGACTTCTTCTTGTCCTCTCTTTATTTTGGGTAAGTTGTGATACATCATGGCGTCAACAAAGTCCCAAAAAAGGAGGAAAAATAGCTTGCAGAATTTTGGGGGGGGAGAACATACTGATCAAGATGGATCTTTGGAGCCATGGCCAAAGCCGCAACCCGCCATTCAGTGTCATTTGGTTTTTCTGGAGCTCTTCAAGTTGTGGTGAGTTGGAAGGGTAATTCTGTTCTAATTTTTCTAACATTTTATATTGAATGGCTGGCGTCAGAACCAGCTGAAACCCAATATGGGGAACATAGTTGCTTTAAAAGGTCTCAGTCACATGTTGCTTCAAGAATTTTTGTAGTACACCTTTGTGCTCCTCTTTAAATAAAAAAGTTAGTATAATATTTTTATTTATTAAATATTTTATTTTTTACCTTATTTTGTATCTTTACCTGTTGACCCTTGACCCTTGACAGGGGATGCTTCGCAGGTCTTCTCACTTGCAAGTTGCTAGTCATCTTCTGTTGGCTTCTGTTTTCATTTATTTTTTAGCTGTTTGAACATCTCTGGATCCTTTGCCTATGCCTTTGCATTTACAAACCCCTGCAGTTTGGCAAGAACATATTTCTGTATATTTTTAGGAGCCTGGTTGCAAGTTTGTCTATTGTATTTGTTATCTTGCTCTTCAACGCCTTCACTGTAAGTTTGTTCAGTTTGTCACCTTCTAACACCATCTCCTTGAGAATGTCCTTCACCTTTTGATTGACCTCCATAATCTTGACCACCACTGCATCCAGCTCATTGATCATTGCCTCCAATTCTACCATGTTTTCCTTATGCTTATCTCAACCCCTTTTATACCAATAAAAACATACCAATAAAATATATATATCCTTTTTCATCTGATTAATATGTAATAAATATATCAATAAATATAATTATGAAATTTTTATTAGCTTTAAGTCATAATATACATTTGATATTAATATTCTGTATATTGTTTTTATATACCAACCCATTCTGGGTATCATGAATGAAATATTTTGTTCAAGTACATGTTTTGTCTAAGTATAACATAATTTGTTCTTAAATAAGTATACCAATCATGATATTTAGTACAAATTTATTAAAAAAGATAATCACATTCAGGGGTTATATGTAGATCATATATTTCAGTGTGAATTTCAACTAATTATGGGTATCATTAATGAAATTTTTGTTTGTATACATGTTTTGTCCAAGTACAAAAAAGTTTGTTCTTAACTTGGTATGGTATTTATGTACAGAACACAAATTTATTAAAAAAGATAATCACTTTCAGGGGTTATATGTAGACCATACGTTTCAGAGTGTATATGTGGTGATATGGATTATTTTTTATTAATGCTATTTATTTACATTATAAATTTAATATTTTTGTAGCGCTACAATCAATTGAATTAAAAAACTACAAATGCTACAGACTTGCAAGTCAGAAGTGGCGCTAGTTTTTGTTGTCTTTGGTGCTTGGCTCAGACAAGACAAGCCTCTGTTATTGCGCCTGGTTTAACTTGGTAAAAAAGCCTGTTGAAAATGAGACATCTCCTATTTTCAACTGGCTTATTTCATTAATTTAAACTGGGTGTAATAACTGAGGAGTGTCTGTTCTGAGCCAAGCACAAAGACAGCACATGTACACCCATTCCAATTGTCTGGTATGTAGCACTTGTAGCTTTTGAATTTGCTTGATTTTAGCACTACAAAAATATTAAATATATAATAGAAAATAATAGAATTAATAAATAATGAATAGGCTGCATTTAACTTGTGGAGTTATTAAAATCAATCATCACCACAGTTAAATATACATTTATCTCAACAGGTTTGAAAACTACTGTAATAATATTTTATCATAATTTCAAAACAGCAGGCTCAACCCACCAGCAAGGTTCTGAGTAAGCAGGTTTGTGACCCGCAATCTGATTATCCAGTCACTCAAAGCCTAACTAGGTAGTTGACTCAAATTTTCAAATCCAACAACATGAACAAATGATGATCTCTTACAATGGATACCTCTTTTTGGCGCTTGACTCATTACCAGGATCAGACCACCCCCTTCACCATCCCACTGTGTGATCAACACTATCATATTCCTGTTATTCATGACTCACAATAACTATATAACCATTATCTTTCCATAAAGAGTATTATCTAGCTTCTAAATATTTTCCCCTGGTAACTCTTCTAAAACAGCAAAGTTACAACATTGATAGCACAGGTAGGCTTTCCATCCTATCTTATCTTGAAAAATTCTGCCTGTTGCCCGCATACGCCACGGCCAACAAATCCTCAATAGAATCATGTCTGGCCTCCCACTAAACTGGACGCCATACACACTGGGTACCAAAATACTGGAAGGATTCATACTATACCAGACCATGATGATATCACTCACCATGTTCAATCCCCTTTCATCACAAGGGCTCTTCCAGGCTCCCTCTGCTATGCCTTGTGCAACCAATGAAAAAACTATGCCAGCCTACATAGCCCAAAGACTTCAAATCTCTTCCCTGGAATCCTTTTCTGGGGCCAATAACAACACCGCTGCATGGATCCAATCTGCCCAAAGCAAACTGGCCCAAATGGAATGCCCACAGCAATTCTGGATTGCAGAGATCTCCATCTGACTGACTCATTATGCAGGCACCTGGTACAACAAGTGGCATGAAGAACACACTGAGAAGGATTGGGACACCTTCAAACAAGACTTATTAGCAAGATTTGTGCTTAAAGACACCACACTAATGATCATAAACCAAGTAAAGACCGTAAATCAGACTGGCACCGTAAAGCAACTCACCCGCGCCTACAAGGAACTCCAACTATGTGCCCCCTCCAACATGGCCTTTGAAATCCCAGCTACACACCTCATGTACTATGTTGCACTCAAGTTGCATATAATGAGACACGTGAACCTGGATCAAGTGACCAATCTACAAAGTCTGTATTGTGAAGCAAGAAGCAGAACAAACGTCTAACGCGCTCCACAAGGCGCAAACTGGAAAACAAGAAAGACACAAGTACTCTCACCCAGCCAGGCGTTCTAATCAACCACCCCCTGGGAACAGTAACAACAACAACTCAAACCATAAACCTGCGGGCTCCAATGGACACAGAAATGGGATCAACAGCCAATCAAACCGTACTCATTTTTGTGTCACTACTACACAAGACAATCACAACAAGGGAAAAGCCCAGGGAGAGCATTAAGAAAGCCAAGCTCTTCCTGCATAATTTACAGCCCACCCAACAATGAGTACTGTCCCAAGGACATAGGACAATACCCAATGATCCAAGTGCCCTCAGAAGACCCAGTACTTTACAACATTGTCAGACATCCCAATAAACTGATGTTCTATCCTTTCTGTTTTTGCAGTTACACAGACTCAGCACTCCTGGACTATGGCGCAGACCAAACCCTAGTCAACAGCAGCTTTTTAGACAAGTTCAAGCTGATCACTAATCCTTTGCAGATTAAAAACGAGGTCTTAGCTGATGAACATCACATTGCTGTGACAAAGGAAACAGCCCCCTTCTCCATTATGCTGGAGAACCTACACTCCACCATCCAGGGACCTTTCATTGAATTTCCTAAATTTGATATTGTACTGGGGCTGGATTGGCTATGAAGGAATAATCCCCATGTAGACTGGGCAACCTCAGTCTTGACCATCAAGCGTGAAGGTGTCAACCATCAGATCTATCCTGACTCAGTGGACCAACTCCTGTGTGACCACGTTTTTGTATGCATTAATGAAACCCTTGAAAAAAAGGAGAACCTCAAGGCAATTGATTGGGACTTCTTCCAGTACAAGATCATACACTTCAAGGATCACCAGGATACTACTACACCTCAGGATTGCAAAATTGTGGTCTGCCATCCAGAAATATTTAAGGAAGCTCTACATGGGTTGCCTCCAGAGAAACACATCCAAAATTCCACCCAGCTCAAAGGAGCTGTACCCAAAGCACATTTTATCTATAGGCTGACCCCAAACAAAGACAACACCCTACGCGCCTACCTTGAGGAAGCATTGGAGAAAGGACTTATCTGCCCCTCACAAGCTCCCTCTGGTGCTGCTGTATTCTTTGTGGCAAAGAAAGATGGTACCCTTCAATTGGTCACAGATTACCAAGCCCTCAATGAAGTCACCATCAAGAAATGTTACACAATTCCACTCATTAATAACCTCTTTGATGCCCTGGGTGGTACCACAGTTTTCTCCAAAATTGATCTGATGGCAGGCTATAACCAGATTTGCATTAAGGAGGAAGACATCCCCAAAACGGCCTTTCATACCAAATACGGCTCCTACAAATGTGTGGTACTCAACTTTGGTATGACCAATGCTCTATCTACCTTTGTAACCTTCATGAACAAAGTATTTGCGCCCCACATAGGCAAACATGTTCTAGTATACCTGGACAATATAATTGTCTAAAGCCCTTTGGTAGAACAACACCACAAGAGCCTTGAAGCAGTCTTTACTATTCTGAAATAACACAAACTGCTAGACAAGCCCTCCAAATGCCAATTTTTCTGCAAACAGCTGCCCTTCCTGGGACACATAGTCTCAAAGGATGGCATTAAGCCTGATGACCAGAAAATTCAAGCTATATTTGAAATACCATCTCCAAAGGACAAGTCAGAGCTCTGCAAATTCCTGGGAATGGTTGCCTACATGCAACAGTTCATCCCCAACTGTGGTGACCTGACTGCACCTCTATCTGCTATAACTGGTGCCAAATTCAAATTTTTATGGACCCCCCAACGCGACCTTTGCTTCAGACGTTTTAAGGGAAAGCTCACAACTGCACCTATTCTACAATACCCCAAACACAATGGGGAATATCAAATAGAAACAGATGCATTTGACGCATCCATTGGGGGAGTATTACAAATCAAGAACAATGATGGCAATTTCCTGTCTGTAGTCTATGAGTCACGTAAACTGACAGACAGCAAGTGTCAATACCCCATACATGACAAGGGATTGTTGGAAATTGTACACTGCCTGGTCAAATGGCGTTTTTACTTGGGACTCCAGGAGAAATTCACAGCATTAAACAACCACAAATCACTCATGTACTTGAAAACACAGGCAAACCTTTCCCACCAACAAGAATGTTGGATGAAGCTCTTAGAAAGGTTCAATATGATCATAAAGTACAAACCTGGTCCAGAACTTGCCATGGCAGGTGTACTCTTGTGCTTATATGTTAGATTCACAAGGGGCAAGAATGGGCTTGACCCAGAATGGCCCCTCCTGGTGCTCCAAACAAAGTACAAAGGCTTCCCCCTTGTACCACTGACATCACAAAAGAAACAGTCATTAATAACAAGCACCTATTTGCAGATGTGTACGGGACTTTACATAGCAAAATGACTGACAGAACCAAAATTCCTTACATCCCTACACATCAGCAAATTGACATCATCTTACTTTTCCACATAGACCTAGGAAATCCCAAAGACAAAGTCTTTACAAATTCCTTAAACACAAATCATGGTGGCCAACCCTATACCAGGATGTCCAGGATGTCCTAGACCAATGTGTAGTATGTGAAAAATTTGCGGAAAGCAACACCCCACCTAAGTCTGAACTGTCTATTTGTTCACAGCTGCTATTCAAAGTGTGGGCCCTAGATATTGTAGGCCCATGCCAAGAAAGCACAACAAAAAATACATCATCACTGCTATCAACTTTACCACTTTTTGTCCAATGGCACAAGCAGTGAAAACTCACACAGGCAATGACGTGTGGTGGTTCATAGGGAAAGAAATCATCAGTAAGTTTGTAAATCCAGAACTCCTGATAACTGACAGAAGCAGGGGGAAACCTCTGAAGATACCAATGTATACCTCACCAAGAATGGGGTCCAGCACACAGTGACAACACCTTATTATAATCAGGCCAATGAACGTGTGGAACAGCTGAATGGCAGCCTAGTGCAGGCCTTGGCCAAGCTCACTGCCGGGAGACCTGAGGACTGGTAAAAGCAGCTACCAACTACATTGCTTGTATGCTGGACCTACGTGAACAGATCCACCAGGAAAAGCCCCTTCAATCTAGTTTATGGCACACAACCCAATATCATCCAAGCGCTATCAGGACCCACGCAGAAAATGCCCAGTAAAGTTCCACCCCGCTCTGACCCTCAAGTCATACAGGCCAATAGCAATCAATCAGAAAGAGAAGAAAAATGTCTACAGAATACCTTTGTCCTCATCCAAGACAGGCATGAGGTTGGTAACAAGGTCTGGGTAATGAATACCAAAAAGAGTAAATTACAGCCAGAAAAAGTGGGCCCTGCCATCATCCTAAAGGTAAACAAAAACAACACTCACCTTATTCAAGGACTTGTAAAACACAGAAAAGACATGATCTTCCATCACAACCTCCTAAGACCCTGTAAAGCAAGAAAAAAACAGTATGAGACTGTTCTACCTGCCACCAAATAACAGTTAGTACAATATGGCGCCCAGGCTCCCAACAACCTCCCTGACAACCTTCCCCCAGAGGAGGCCAACCTTCAGTTGAGGGATGTTGAAACAGCAGGGTCAACCTGCCAGAAAGGTTCTGAGTAAGTAGGTTTGTGACCTACAATCCAATTATCCAGTCACTCAAAGCCAAACTAGGAAGTTGACTCAAATTTTCAAATCCAACAACATGAACAAATGATGATCTCTTACAATGGATACCTCTTTTTGGCGCTTGACTCATTACCAGGATCAGACCACCCCCTTCACCATCCCATTGTGTGATAAACGCCATCATGTTCCTGTTATCTATGATTCACAATAACTATATAAGCAGTATCTCTCAATAAAGAATATTATCTAGTTTCTAAATATTTTTCCCTTTGTAACTCTGCTAAAACAGCACAGTTACAACAATAATAAAAATACATACTAGTTAAACCAATATATATTATTTAATTAAAAATTGTTTGGGATGAGGTTTATTTTGAAAAATATGGGAGTGGACGGGGCAAACTAGTTGGTGGGCTGGGTTGTGAGAGAGAACATGATTGGCTGAGAGGGTGGGTTCAGGTCAGCTGGGATTATTTGATGAGGGCTGTGGCAGCTGGAGGTCCTATGGATGAGTTGTTGCCTTTATTGGCTTAGAGGAATTGATGATACATGATATCATACTCATGCTCAGGGGAACAGTGATTGGCTTGTACATTGGGGACTTGCAAGGGAGCATCTGTTGGTCCTTTAATGATTGGCTGATGCTGTGAGCATTCAGGGCCATCTTTGTGAACATATCAGCAACCTTCTGACGGGGGAGCACATTGTGGTAGTGAGCCGCACTAACCACCTAGTTTAAGGTCATGGGGTTGCACTCTCAGATTGAGTCCCTAATGTTGAAGAATAACACTTCTCCTAGGCGTAGATTGGAATGAACAGCAGGGAAAATCAAGATGTTGTGATTGCCTGTTTGGATCTTCTTGGATGCCACTTCAGCACACTCCATTTGATGGCTCATAGATATGCAATATTTCAAATCAGCTAAGCTCCAGATATTGAGCAGTATCAAGATAAATATGCTGTACATATACCCATTGATGTAATTTGATGAAGTTTGATAGAACACTGTCCCTTTTGGGAAAGTTTCTAGGAATTCACCAATGACTTTGCCCTGCTTCTCCTTATTTTTATCATTGGGAGCATTATTTTTCCTAATATTCCATAATCCTGGACATTTGATGCCAATTTATAATAGGATATAAAAATGACATCATCTGTGGTACTAGACAGGCAGTGAGTAATTGCAATACTAATTAGTGGATTATGGGGTAAATCAAAGTCACAATTACATTTTTCACTCCCACAACTGGTTAGAACCAGAATGGCAATAACAAGTCTATGCAACCAGAGCTGTGCAGTGCAGGAGCCAATTAAGATGCTGTGAAGCCCAAGTAAGCAGCAGACCTCAGTAGACTGGAGGTATGGGTCCCGCTGGAGGAGGTCAAGAATTATAGGATAGGCATTTTTGATCTGGGATTTTACCAGCTTCTTTGGCTTCTTGGCCAGCTTTGCACCACCTCTCTTTAAGAGGGCTTGGAATTCACATCTAACCATTGCCTTGGTGAATTGTAGGCAGGTGGCAATTTTGGAAATTTCACACCACTCTGTTTGAGGCTTATAATCTTCTCTATGACCTCATTGATTACTAGGCTTTGTTTTTGGGTCCCACTGGAAATAACAGGACCTGGAATGGGTAGGTCTTGATTCAATTGGCCTGAATTGGTTTACCATGGTTGGATTTGGGTTGGAGAGGGCCACAGTTTCCCAGTCTTTAAAATGTGACACAGGCTTGGGTTGGGCCTGGTCTTGGGGTTCAGAACATTGGCTGTCGGAAAAGCCACCCTTGAATGGGCCTGGTGACACATACAACTTGGTCTCCTCACAACTTGAGTTTAATTGGGTATAGATGGAAACCATAGTGGTTGCGCTCCCTTGATCAGCAATCTGAGCTTGGAGGTGCTCTTAGTACTGCTCCTTGACAATGTTAAAGTTATCTTTGCTAGTGAAACTCATTGTAAACAAAAAGCAACAAAAAATTTATTAAAAACAGAAAAGCAAAGTATTTCCAGAGTATTAATTTTATTTAAATGTGTGCTCCTTTTTGAGACATGCTCTCAGACATAAATGGCCAAATTTATAAGCACATACATTGAAAATAATGCTGTAGTTCCCTGAATAGATTTTGGTGGATTCACTCATGGAATCTGCTGCTTCTATTTTAAGTCCCAAAAATAATCATATTTTTATAATATGAGTCATTTCATGTTTGAACTCATCACTTTTGTGACTGAACCTCATTTTTTCTGTGTTTGTGTCATTTTTGTTACACTCTAATTATCACAATTTATAGACTGCTTCAGGATATGTCTGGTTTGTGTTTGTTTTAAATATGGGTTCCTTTTGATTGCTTTCTCATTTCTGAGATTCAGTACTTGACTTTAATTTTGTGGTGTGATTGACTATTTTTTCCAGCCCTAGATAAATGGAAGTTTTATTGAAAATTACCCTTCACCTGGTCCCAGTTGAAATTTTTTGTGTGGCTGAACCTATGTGCTCTAAAATGAATAATATTTGTTTATCTCAACAGGTTTGAAAACTACTGTAATGATAAATGGTGTAAATTGAGATGGCGTAAATTTGAGATGGCATAAACCTGCCCTGCACTAAGGGAGATCATATGTAAATAAAGTTAGCAAAATAAATTAAATTGATTTGACTTGCAATGAAAAAATTAAGATGCTGTATTTTTGAGATGTCATACTATAAATTTATAAGTGAGTTTTAACTATTTATTTTTATTTTTTTTGATTCAAAATCACTAACCCAAAAATGCCATCTCAGATTAAATTTGAGATGTTGTACTTCAAGATTCTGTGTCCTACCTAAATCACATGGCTCTGTGTTTGTTTTTCTAAATCACTTTTTGGACATTATGTTGGCTGCTTTATTGTCCAAACATACTGGGATACTGTTGGTAGACCTTTGTCAAGATTTTTGGATCTTGAGGAAGAAGAGATATAGTTTTTATTGTTTATATTATGCATGTGGGGATAGGTGAATCTGTAAGAAGACATATGTGCTTCCTATTGGTGTGGATGGGTGTTGCAGTGGGCTGTGTTCTGTTGCTACTTGATTCAAGTGATGGGAAAGTCCTGTGGTCCTTTGGAGATGCGACACCAGCAATGGTGATTTGGCAGGAATATGTAAGTATCAATAAGTTGCTCTTACTGTACTTTGACACCGCTACTATTCAAACTAGTAGTGATGTTGAAGGGTATTAATTGTCTGCCTTCCAAGTGATCTTGGAAGAACCCTTTATAGTTAACAGCTAGCGGCCAAACTGGCGTCTAGCTGCAGACAACTCTTACTAGCTAGCCTATCATCCCCAAGCTACTAGTTTCACCCCCTAGAGTTGGATCCCAAACCTGAATAAGGTTTGAGATGAGGTGATATTCTAGGCTGCTGATTTCTCCTCTTCAGCCTAGATATACCTTGACTTAGTTACGGCAGCTAAGTTGGCATCCATTTTGGCTGAACTGCCCTTGTGCTTGGTATAATGTGCAAAATTTGCACAGGCAGTCCTCCGCCTCACTTCTCGGTGAAACAGAATGCTCTAATTCCCCGTTCCAATCCCTGAGTTGGGTTTGCGTCTTAATTCAGAATCTGGAATGCCTATCATCTAATTATAGAAGCTTCTGGATTGCCCCATGACCTGAGACCTGGACTGTATCAGGTGTCTTCTGACTTGGAAACTATATCAATCTTGTTATAGTTTCTCCGTATTCCAGAATAGCTGTGTCATTCTGGCTGTGTCCTGTCCAGTGTCAACCCACAGCTTCAGTGATAGGGATATGGATCAGTCAATCCTAATAGATCAGGATTTCTTGACAACCTTCTTGGGCACCCACAGCCTTGGCCTTTCCTGCTGGGTGTGCTTGGTTATTGCTTGATCTGTGTAATATTTTCCATTGAAGTAAATAAAATTTACTATTAATATTTTTTGAAATATTGTATTTTGGACTTTCACTACTATTTTTATATCAAGTTCTCTCTCCTACTGCTGCAATTTATTTATTGTGCTGTTATGCTTAGTCAAACTGACCCCAGTCCTGTTATTTTTATTGCTTTTAAGTTATTCCTTTAACTTTGCTCACTTATTACACCCAAAAAAGACACTAAAATATTTTCAGCCAATACTTGTGTCAAGGATCTGAATGCACAAGTATTCAGGCTGTCACCAACATAAGTACCATCCAGTCATCACCTGGTTTGGCGCCAATCCAATAAAAAGTTCAGCATTCCAAAATTGGCAGCCAACCAATATCCCATGACCCGCCCAGGTATCCAGCTATTCTAATCCAACATGCACCTGACCTCTAATCTTTGATCCAGCCCAAGTTTCCACCACATCAAACACAATATATAAGCCTAAAATATTATCCAATAAAATTACTCTTCTTCTCTAAACCTATCCTGCAAGCTTCCCCAGAAGTTTCTTCTCATCACTTGTTTCAGATTGTATGCATTGATTTGGTCAACTCAGCACAGCTTTATTTCCTACCCCACTTTTCATGCTTGGCTTTGTGTGCTATGGATCTGCTTTGTACTGCTGGTGTTTTTATGGTCAATCTTAATATCACAGCGTACAACGTTGGTGCTCCCTTCTCAAAATATAGTAAGCATGATAGGAGGTTGGATGTAGGTGAGTTGATTTGTTAGCGTCTTGAGATCCCAGCCCTACTATGTGGTCCTAGTGTACTGGGTGTCTGATAATTTTTTTGTTCTTTTTATTTGACCTTATTTGCTAATCAAAGCCGGATTCTTTGTTGATTTGTATCAAATTGTGTGCACAATGTTATATTTTATTATGTGCATGACTTAGCTTGATTCAGTCTGACTTTGATTTGTCCAAGTCAACAGTTGTGAAGATTATGGCCGTAAACAAGAGCTTAAATTGCTTACATGAAGATCCATGCTGGCCATAAAACACTGATTCTGAATTCACTACAGTTGCTATTAAGAAGCCATAGCAGAATAGCTCCATATATAAAGTACAGCTCATTATTCTCTGGGATAGCACTGCATATAGCAGGATATGAATCTTTCCCAAAATCTGCAACAACCATGGTATAGCCTCTTAGTCTGAAATGAAGTCATTTACCTGTTCTTGATATCCTTTCTCCCTTTTCTATAACTCTGCTAAAGTATAACAGTCACTATATACTAATCACATATTGCAGCACTTAAGTCTCAAAGATCTTGTGGTCCCTTATTTAGACACATCAGTACCATTTTCAAGGCCCAAGCTTTCTATAGAGCTGGGAGAGATAATGTTACTAGCAACTTTATCCTCTCAACCCAATATTTTGTTTAAGGCTGAAACAGCAATCTATCTGTATAGGCTGAAGCTCTTGCTTTATATTGAGTTGGAACTACCATCATGGTGGAGGTGGTTATGAGCTGTTGCCTTCTTGGCGCCCTCAACTGTGAATGTTTGGTTGTTGCCTTAATAGTACAAATAATAATGAAAAAGGTGGTATGTACTGTTGGGCTTCCTAAGAGTATGATGTATGGATTGACTGTTGGGTGTCACTGTAGAACAGGGATTAATTTTTCCTGGGGGTTGGTCTCTTTGAGCCTTAATTTTGCCTTCAGGCTAGATAAGTGTTAGTTCTGCTATACTACATTGATTGAAAAGTTGAAAGACAGTGAAGCTGTTTGAGGAGAGCATGTTTTGCGCAGGGTGGAGCTCTTTGGGACAGTGTGCTGAGGCCTTGACACACTTGCTCATAGGTAAATCCTGAAGTGTGGTGCCACAAAGCAGGGTGGCAGGTCCAATCCCTACTTTTCTTGCCCACCAGTGGTCTGGCATCCTGGGGGTCTACCCTTTGTGGTAGCAAAACAAAAACTTAAAGAACCCCCATCATATGTTCAATAATAAAGTGTACCACCATATTCTGTCTTTACTATGCCTTTCTTCTACAGCAGTTCTAAGAGCTGGTGGAGTAGACAAGATCAAGCCAACTTAAAGTGAAACCAACTCAGCTTAAACCAAAGCAGAAGGGGATCCAAACCTGTTGTGATTTGATACAGATCCCTTGATTCTTATTCTGGTTTCATGCAGAGTTGATCTCACTTTTGGTTGAAATGGTTTTGCTTTCAGTTGCCTTGATTTTGTCTACACTGACAGCTCTCAAAACTGATGTATGCAAGGTGTTATCCATATCCCCTATATATATTTTGATTTGCCCTTGCACTTTTAAACTTCTATCTTGGAGCGCAGTCATAGCGGTGGCATTCTTGAATATTTGGTTTGATCAAACTCATCATGCGGATAGTTTAGTTTAGATATAATTGATAAAAGTTGTCTTTAATAAGAATAAATTTTTTGGGAAGTTTGAAACAAGGCTTTTGAAAAGTGTATAGTTTAATTTTAGTGTAGATTATATTAGGAAAGCTACCTTAAAATAAACCTTATACAGATGCCTTTTTAGATAAGTAGTTTCAAATGTGCTAAAAACGGCAACTGTGGTAAGTTCAACTCCATGGTGATTGACTCCCTGGTGATTGGCTCCCTTAAACTTGACTCCCTGGTAGTCAACACTATAGTAAAGTGAGAATTCAGCTTTTGCCCTGATCAACAACTGGAAATCAACACTTTTTTAATTAACGGATCTTGATGTACTGAAAACTTTTAGTATAATAATTAAACCTTACAGCTATGGTATACTGAAGTAATCCCAGAGAGCTCAAAAATGCAATAAAAACAATATCTTAATTAATAAAAATAAGGAGAAATAAGCAATTATTTCTCATTTTACTATGTAATTTACACTATTTATTATAAAAATATTTTTATTACCATAAAAATTAAAATTCCAATGAGAAAAAATTAAAAAATTACAACAATAAAAGCTATGCAAAATATGAAGAAATATTATTTTTTATTTGATATAGTTCATATAAGCACAACTGTGAATATCATATGTTTTATTTGGAAATTAACAAAAATTAAGATATTTCAATCACTTTCAACTATAGCTATTCATCTCAAACTTACCATGCATACATAGAACAATCACTTCTATCTAATTAAATCAAAAAAAACTTAAAAATTAAAACTAAAAACTAAATGATAAAAGCTAATAAGTAAAAATTAAAGTTAAAAAGTTAAAAGTAAAAATCATATAACTGAGCAAGCAAGCAAGTTTATTCCTCATCATTATTTCCCTGTTTCATTTAGGCCCCTTCCAGGAGGGCAGTGGCAATAAGCTCAAGCCGCTGCTTAAGCTCAGAGGCCTTATACTTGTGCTTGGCTGCACCCTGGATGGCCTTGGTGAAGAGGGTACAGCGGGTGGTTGGCTTGGTGGGGGGACGCGGTTGGAGAGATCACGCAGCTTGGAGATAGTTTTCTCCTGCTTGTGCTGTAGGAGGGAAAAGAACTTATTGAATTTTGGGTGGAGCCCAAAGTTGGCCTTGAGGTGTTTGTGATACACCTCTAGCGCTGAGGTGGTCTTGAGCTCACCATTCACTGCCACCTGGTACACATTCCAGCTGGCCTTGGCACAGGCCTTGCCTCACCTCTGTGTGACGACCTTCCCAATCCACTGGGGCTCAAAGTACTCAAGGAAAGGCTTGAACTCTGGGTGCTTCACTATGTAGGAATCCTTTGAGAGCACCTCAAACCCCTGTGCAGTGTGCTCTGGCTTTAAAAAAGCCAAGGCACTAAATTGTGCCAGCACAAATCTGCAGGTGTCTAAAGTATCCCTCTGGCTCAACCTACTAAGCTCAGTGTGGGCCTGCACGTTACAAGCAACTGTTTGGCGGAAGTGGAAGTGGCACCCCTGCACCTCCCTGCTGAACAGTTGCTCAAATGCATTGAACTGAGCAGGCTCAAAGTCCATAATGCACACGCAAGGCCCAAGAGCTCTTAGCCTTGCCTTTTCCTCCAAGTCCAGGGTGGCCTGGTCCTTGTCAGAGGCAGGTGGGTTGGCGCGGATGTGGGGGGAGTCTTCTTGGATTTGTCATTGTTGGCAGGAGAAAGGAGGGCAAGTTCTTGGCAGAAGATGGAGAACACGTGGGTATAGATGGCCTTGGTGGCCCCAGGAAGAAGAAAGAATGCAAGTGGAATCACCCGGATATCAATCTGGGCATGGACCATCCAGAGCTGCTTGAACATCCGGGGGAAAGTGGCAAAGGTACCATCAACTAGCCAGGTTGACGCCCTTTTCAACTCCATCAGGTTCTGCTGAGTTGAGTAGCAGATGATACGGTCCTTGGCGGCAGGCCCGTTGTCATGGAGCAGGAAGCGCTCCCCACTCGGAAGCTGCTTAAGCTCATGAGTGAGCGTGAGCTCTAAGAGGACATCAGAGGTCTTGGGGGGAGGGGGATAGGCAGCAATACGCCTATCACTGATGAATTTGACCAACTGCTCCTGTATTGGTACCAACTTAAGATTGTTGGGTTTGAGATGTTGCAAAGCCTTTATGGCCAGATCAGAAGCGCAGAGGTTAGTGGAGGTGGGAATGACCTGAACAAGGTACCATTTAAGCATCTGAGTGATTAGATGATTGGGGGGCTTGCAAGTGTGCTCCCCCTTCTCCGCAGTTACTTGCTCTCAGCCCTGAGTATTCAACTGGGCCCCACAAGTCTTATCTTCACAGACAAAGTGCTTGCTCTTGGTCTGCTGCTTTTGGTTGTTGCAATTGAAGATGTAGTTGTTAGCAACGTAACCAGGGCCGCCCTTTACGGACATGATGGGGAAGTAACAGGGAAAGCACTTGGGAACTTTAAACTCTCTGTCCACATTACAGATATTGTGGATGGCCAGTGGATCCCAAGCCACATGACCAGAAGCTTTAAACTTCTTGGAGTAATCCTCCAGCTCATCTTGGGGGTCAGATGAGGAAGGAGGGGAAGAGCCATTGGGAGGGGGGAGGGGAAGGATTCTTTGAGGCCTGCTTGGATGCCTCCTTTTTCTTACCAGAAGAAGAGGTGGGCTCCTTGTCAGCCTTTGACTTCTTGGTATGCCACTCCTTGGTGGGCTCGGAGTTGGCCTCTGAGTGGTAAAAGGAGTGGTCGGTAAGATCACCATCAGATTTATTGGGGGAGAAATTTTGGGGGGAAGGTGAAGGGGATGTGGAAGATGAGGGTGGAGGGGGGGAGGAGTAGGAGGAGATGGAGTGAGAGGAGATGGGGTTGGAGACTTTGCCTTTGCAGGCTTCTTGGCATGCTTGGGAGTGGAGGCAGTTTCTTTGGAGCCCTTAGAGGCTTGGCGCTTAAGCTGTTGGCTGTTCTTGTTTGATCTTGTCTAAAGAAAAGTTTAGTTTTATAAATAAAATAGTATGAACAATATAAACACAAAGGTAAAGCAAAGTAAAAGTTAAATTAAAAGTATGCAAATAAAGTTTTATTTATCAAGAAAAAAACATAAAAAAGTAAATAGAAGCAAAATAGAAACTCAAAGTATAGATATAAAGGTTAAAACATAGAAAATAAGTGAATTCATGATGAAGCATCAAAGATGTTAGGTTCAGCATAACATCTTAGTGTTAAATCAATGTAAAAGTTTAATTGAAAATCAAAAAAATATATGAAAATTATATGGAGAGCAGCAGAAAAAGTAGTAGATTATAATAGCAAAAAAAATTAAAAAATAATTATGTGGAATTTTTTTATTGAGAGTTGAAAATTCAAAACATAGTAAAGTGTCAAGTTCAGCACTGTCAATCAGCCAGAAAAAGCTGAATGCTCACTGTCGAGTATGCCGGAGCCAAGCAGAAACATCAAATTTACTATGTTTTTTACATATAAAACTTGCTTAAATTTAAAACAGGTTCAAAAGTTAACCCAAAAGCAAGGCAGTTTTGTATGCTCAAAAATTAAAAAAAGATACAACATAAGTTAAAAAAGTAAATGAGTGGAAAGGTGTTTATTAGTGATAATAATGTGCTGTGAGGAGCTGGGAGTGAATTATTTACCATAGTGTTGGTTAAAACGTTAAGAAGCTCTCTGTACTAATCCCAAAGTTAAAGTGTCAAGTGGGTGAGTGTTGAGTGGCACTCATAGTGTGTCACATATTAATTTAGCCTTAATTCCGAGCCTTTGATTAGTTAAATCCAAAACTGATCGTGTGTCAAGTGGATAGAGTCAAGCAAAGAAAGTGTCAGGTTTCAATTTTTTATAAATTACATATGAAATCTCTTAATAAAGCGGGCTTAATTTATGTGGCACCACTTAATCCAAAAATCTGGGAATGACATAATGTAAAACAAGTGGGGTATTTGATTAATGTCTATACCACTAAATCAAGTATAGTGGTGCTTGGGAGCCTAATCAACGGCTATGGACACTAATAATAAAAATATAATAGTAAATAATAAATTTTATATAAGTGCATATGTATTTTATTAATAAAATTAAAATTTGGCTTAAAAAGTGTTGAACTAGTCACTTTTTGTTTTAGAGTGTCAAACACAGGTTTTTTCATTTCTATTAGTAAATCTACTTATAAATTGCCCCTTAAATTGGTATTTTAGCTAACCAATTTATTAAACAAAGTCAAGTTCAAGTAAACTTAACCTTGGTTTTCAGTTTTGAGCCCCTAAATTACTAGTAAAAATTAGCTTAAAATTGGTTAAGCCAAAAATACTAATAGATTCACATATGCGGCACTCGACTCCCTGGTACTTGACAAAGTGTCGAGTACCAGGGAGTCAAGTTTAAGGGAGTCAAACTTACCACAGTTGCCCTAAAAACTATAAAGTAGTCTTATTGAAGTAGCATTTGTGATAATATTTTCTTACTACTCTATTGTAATAAGGATCACAACCCCCATAAAGCAAATAGGAAATAATGAAGCAATAAACTTTATGAAGAGACAGCTTTTGTGTAATGGTATGTTATGTCTGGCCAACCAATAGAAAGCTTAAAGTTGGCAGATATATGATATCCTGGCTTAAAGATTGAAATGTTGCTAATTCAGATATTTCTCGAACCATTCCTTGAGAGAAGTTGGGGGGAAGGTCCCAACCCCAAGGGAAGTTAAAGCGTCTATGGAAAGCTCACAATCTTCCGGTCTTGTTGTACCTAGAAAATGAAGTTTAGTGTCGTTTTTTGTGAACCAATACCGCTTGGATTGAAAGGAGATGCCACACTATCAGGCTTGATATGGTCGATATTTTTTCCTGTTATGTTAGAAAATATACCTAAACTGTAAGTATTGGTGGGGATGCATAAATTTACAGCACATGTCATATTTTGTTAGCCTCTCAGGAGCTGAGTAATGGAGAATAGGGGGGATCTTTTTTGCAGAGCATTCTATGTATGTTTAAAATTTGATGAGTTTAGTTACCTGCTAATTCTAAACATACCAGGGCTACATCCTTGACTAAAATGTTTTTAGTGTTGCTTCAACACTGTATCGCTTACCATGTGTGGGATACCGAGATGAATGATGATCCATGTTATAATTTTTGGAGGTGTCCTGTTGAGCATTAGTGATGTATTCAGTGTCTTGGTTATACGTTGATGTTTTCTATAAGAATGTTGACAGCTGACTCTCCAGGAAATTCAACTTCTCCATATCTATATAAATCATTTAGTCAAAGACCTTGGAGCAGCACCATAGTAGGCTTTTTAGACATACAAAACAGGGACACGGAGAACAATTGCACCTGGATTAGTCTGATGCACTGCTATTTCGCCCTGGAGTTTTGATTTTCCTATTTGGAAATTGTTAAACTAAGCTAGGAAAGATCCAAACCGTAGAAATTAAGAGGGTTAGGCTGGTCGTTGACATGATAAGGAGGAGAAGTTCCGTCAAACACATAGTCTGTGGATATATAGATTAAGCGTGAATCATGCTTTAATGCCTCTGAGGCAAGATTTTCAGATACTTCCACGTTCAACTAAAGCAATAATTGTTAAGTGCACCAATTTCGAGGGTAAAACCTTAAGGGTACCAGCGGTATCTTTTTCAGCAACATCTGGCCGCCGTTCAGCAGCACAATGAATTATTACTTCAAACTTAGTTCTATCTTTCAAGTTATGAAATTTACCTTGCGGCTTAACTTCGTCGAGGAGGGAAGAAAGAGCTTCTTTATCGCATAAGTCGATCTAAATATGATTAATTAAAGTCTAACGAGCAAACATTACCTTCCTCAAATCACCCTTAGTACGGCTATATGAAATACCAACAACTAGTAAAAAATTATCAGGTAATATAAAATAATATAAAGAAACTCAGGCCCAGAAACAAACAGAGAAGTGCAAAATAAACTTTACATGGACTTAATGCATTAAGATGATATAAAAAATCGTAATCAGTAAGGGATAGAATAAAATGTCTTTGAAAATATGTCCCTATCGCCGAGAAAAAGGCTTTGATAACCGAAAGATTCGAAGATCGTGTGGAATCTTGATTTACAGAAGCAAATAACGATAAGTTACCAGCATCGAACTTTCCGGAGTCGGTAAAGCACTTGTGGACGGCTCGCCCTAAAAGCCCAGAAGCACCAGTTATGAGAGCAATCATATTAAAATGCTAGAGGAAAGTTGGCCTTGCACTTGACCCTCTATCCCAAGTATCTCTTCAAACTGTGACAAGCTTGCAATTTTGGGTTGATATCATATGTCCATAATTTAGAGCACGGCCTAGATTTAACAAATGTTTACACTCGTAGTTTATGCTATTCACGTCACAAGCTATGCGTCCTTTTAAACTGTTGCGTCACGATCCTTGGACACAAGTTTTCTTGAGTAGCCGGAATTTCCAAAGAATAAATTAAACCTAGCTGAGACAACTTTCCTGGGAAATGTGGCCAGGATATAAAGTAGTAATATAAAAACCCAGCAGAGATCTATGTATTATCAATAAACTAAAAATAAAGCATATCCTAAAAGAAACCTAAAATTTAAAAGGTTGTTTCTCTCACCTAAAATGATTATATATAACAACTTTGATATCAAACCAAATAAACAGTGTTGCAGGCTCCAACTAACCATTTAAACATGTATTATATTCGATACTTTATTTAAGACATTTGATTAGTTAGAAAAACAAATCTTTTAGAACCTTGCTATAAATGCAAGATTTGTTATATAAATCTAACATCTTTCCAAATATACCTTTAAGACCTATTAAATATATAATCATATTATACATCATTGGACAAATGGCTATTTGTTCACTAGCCATGAATACTTTGTCAAAAGTTTATAGTAAAAGGTGTTAAACTTTTAGGGAAATATCTGCTAGATTTTTATTCGATAAAGAAACATATCTCTGCTGTAACTGTGCTGCATTAGCAAGTTACAGGGGGGAATATTTGGAAACTCAATGATTATCTTTATTGAGATGTATCACTTATATAGTTTGAGAGGATCATTTTAAGAGGAACATGATTGTGACAATCAATCAGATTGGACAGGGGGCGGCTTGATCCTTGTAATGAGTCAAGTGCCAAATCAAGCTGTTCACCAAGTAGGGATCATCACTAGGTCCTGTTGCCTTGTTTGAAAATTTGAGCCGACTTCTGCACTTGGCTTTGGGTTATGGGAAAGTCAGTTTGAGTGGCACAGGGTCTCTTGTGCAGAAATTTTCCCAGGGGCTGGCCCTGCTGTTTTGACACCCCCAGCTGAAGGCTAGCCTCCTCAGTAGAGAGGTCTGCTAGAAGGTCATCAGGGGTGTGGGGATGCAATACGTCAATTCAAAAATGCCAGATCAAAAGACCATCTCAAAAAAATTTTGAGATGGCGTCGGGATTTACATCAGCAAAATTAAAAAAAAAACTTAATAAAAATTATTAAATAGTTATTTTTACATATTGGTTTCTAATACAGCATCTCAAAAAACCGCATCACAGAAACACTATCTCAAATCAAAATAAAAAGAGTGTTATCCAAATAAGATTTTTTAATTATAAAAACACTTAATAAATACCCTAAAATATGCCATCACAAAAAACTGCACCACAAAAACGCTATCTCAAATCAAAATAAAAAGTCTGTTATCAAAATAAGGTTACCAAAACTTTGCAAATTCAACTACAAAACTACCCAGCTTTAAGCGCCGCTGCGCCGCCTTAAACAATTAAAAAGTGCCGCTGTACTAACTTGGGAAAGTCTTGGGCGCCGCTGCGTTGCCTTGCAAACATCTTTTATGCTGCGGTGGTGCCTTACTTTTAAATTTAGTGCCGCACTGGCGCAAGATTCTAATCCCTAACATAAAAACTCCGCTAATCAATAATATTTCTATAAGAACTAAATTAAAAAGATAACTACAATAATTAAAAACTTAATATAATAAAAAAATAAGAACAAAAATAATAGAAACAATAAAAAAGAGGATAAGCAAAAGCAAGTTTATTGCAAGAAAAGGAAAAGGCAGGCTCATTGGGATTGATCTCTTGTGTTGGGGGCACCTCTACACTGATGAGCAGAAGACGTAGCAGGAGGAGAGGCCTGATGGTTAGCGTGGCAGGGATGCTTGGCGGGGCGCTGGATAGTAATCACTGGGCACTCATGAGTGGGGATCATATAACAGTTGTTGTCCAGGCGCTGGCGCACGTGAGCCAGGATCACCAACATTTGGGCCCAGGCCAACTGGGAGTTGCGGGACATTAACAACCAGTTGCAAAGGGGAAGGCAGATTTGACTGACTGGCACCAACCAACCCCAGCCATCACAAGCGGAGAACACAGCACCTGTGATGAAGCAGTCCATCAATGCATCTTCTATGTAGGAATATGATAAGGGTAGGAGACGTGGAGTTGGTAAGCCAGGGAGCAGTAATGCTTCAAGCAACAACCAGCGTACCCGGGCTGGCCAGGCTGGCAACTCTTGGGAGGATACCATATAAAGTGGCAAGTTGCGGCAGCCAAAGGAAGGTAAAAGGAAGCATTGCCAGCAGTAATGGCTTGGAGATACACCTTGAATGTGACAGAGAAGCAACAGTTGGTGTTGGCTTGGACGGGCAAGTCTAAGGTCTGGTGGAAGCTGGGATCTGCCGCAAGCTCAAGAGCCCAAACCCAAGCCACCTTGTCAATATACTCATTGCAGATGGCAATGGTATGAGCATGTTGCGCGGAAATCTCACTGGGGGCCAAGGTAGCTGACTGCAGCCCTAGACGCACCTCAGCAGCCAAACAGGAGGCATTGTATTAGCCGTGGTAAAACTCCCCTACCTGAATTGGGGTCATTGCATCTTTGTCAGAATGCAGAGCCTGTACAAAGCTGTACATTGTCTCCTCATGGTGGCAGATTCCAAACTTGCTAAGAAGGTTGGGGTAGTCCACCACCACATTGTCAGAGTTGCGGCGGGCGCAGAGCATTGCAGATGGGGTAGGGGGAGGCGCGCCAGTGGAAGGAAGGCGTTGAGAAAAGGGGTGCTGAGCATCAGAAGAATTGCCACTGGGGGGCGCATTGCTGACAGGAAGAGGCTCCTCAAACATGGAGTCCTCATCAGGGAAATCCCCAGCACTAGAGTTTGGTGCAGTACTACGCTCAGAGGCAGCCACAGTGGTTGCACAGTCCTGTTTGTAAAACTGAGAGTCACTGGCCCAAAGTCAATTCAAGAAAGCAATACAAACTGAGCGCGGCATTTTTCAAAAAGCGCGCTGCTCTGCTTTGTCCATTTAAGCCATCATTTTGTTGTAGGCTTAGCACATGTTGGTGTTGCTATTGCTGCTGGAGTTGGGATTCATCTGATGAATAAAGGAAGTATTGTTTGGTCAAGTGGGGGGATATGTTGGAAATTTTGACCAAGCAATGATGCCAATTATGACAGAGCTCATGTATTAGGATTATAGCAGCCAACTCCATAAATTAACAGTATAAAGTCAATGATGCCAATAATGACGGAGCTCACAGAATAGAATTACTGCAACCTTGTTGTCATAAATTTATAATATAAAGTTTATATCTATTCAATTGCCAGTAGATTTTAGATCATTACTGCAGAATACCCAATGACATGTGCCGCTGCGCCATCTCTATCATACATAAAGCGCCATCACGCCACCCAAAAAAAAGTTCCAAGCGCCGCATTGCAAATATTTTAGATGCCATGGCGCCACTTTACTTTTACATCAAGCGCCGCCGCAGCGCTATTTTTGAATCCCCAAAATGTTAATCTAATTATTAATCATATTTCTAAGTACTAGTCTAAATAGGATAATCAAAAAAGATATTTTAATCAGTATAGATTTATAATTGTAAAGATAAAATCCAAACCACTGAAAAGCAGCACCCCGGCAACTAAAATATTTGCAAAGCGGCGCTGCGGCGCCTGGAGTTTTTAATTGTTGGCGCCGCAGCACCTGAGATAATTTTCAGTTGGCGCTGCGGCACCTAAGCTTTAATTAAAATGGCGTAGCTGCGCAATCTTTGATTTTGTTTGTTTATACAATCATACTTTTATGTGATAAATCCAAGCTTTTCCTTTTTAATTGGGAATAAAGTATGGTATTAATTTAAGACTCCATATAATAAATCAACCTAAATAAGAGCCACTTTTATAGTACTACCCCCTATAATACAGCCATTCAAAAAAACATGTTTAATATGCTATCCTTATTCCTTATCATAGTATGAGCTTTTCTATTTGGGTTTCAATAATACTGTAAATTCAGAACCTGAACGTAAAAATGCAGGATTGTCAAATCCTTGGTCCAAATTTTGAATCACTTTTGCAGGCAACTCAGCTGAGTGAAAATTAAAA